>SEYY01016301.1:30000-42122 GCA_009176605.1 Armadillidium nasatum
ATAGTTTATACAAAATAAGTATTTATAATTATCGGTAAAATAAAAAGTTTAATCTGTGAGTACATCTTTTAGAAAATAAATAAATAAAAAATATTAAATTGGGAGTCACCTTTTTTTAATTTCCACAAAGCTCATATTGGACTCATTCTTAATATGCTTATACTTTAGTCTGCATTTACTTATGTATTATTTTTATTTTTTTTATTTATTGCAGAAGTTATCTCTCCCATTTTTATTTTTTTTATTTATTGCAGAAGTTATCTCTCCAAGGGCAACCCGGGGATGGAGGAGTTGTAGAAACGAAACCATTCCAACCAGATGGACCTCCAAATTCAACCCAAAATAAAATTTACGAATGCCCATATTGTCCATTACAAAAGTACTAGAAGTTGCAATCTTACCAATCATTTACAAACTCACTATCTAGAAAGGCCATACGCAGATCCATCATGTACCTATTGCTCCACCTTAAATAATTATAAAATAGATCGCATGTCGAGCAATTTGGAGAACCAAGGTTCACCAGTGTTCTCATTGTTCTATATATTCATCTTCTGTTGAAGAAGCAGTGAAACATTTGAAATCTCATTTAGACGAATCATCATGCATTTGCACTCATTCCCAGAGGAATGAACCCGAACCTGAAATATATGAATCAAAAGATGACGACGATGACGATGATGATGATGACACATTCCTTGACCCTAAAAAGGCAGGTGATGCCCAGAAACAAATGAAAAACTTTCAGTGTCCCAACTGTAATTATGTGGCTCATCGTGCACAAAATTTAAAAAGACACATAATAACACATACAGGAGAGAGGCCTCATTCTTGCTCCGTTTGTCCCTATCGCGCACCCGATGTGTCTAGCCTAAGAGTACATATGAAAACACACACCGGCGAGCGTCCATATGAATGTCCACATTGTTCTTACAAAGCCTCACAAAAAAGTACATTAAGAAATCATTTAAAAGTTCACACTGGAGAAAAACCATACCCTTGCACATTTTGCAGTTACAGGTCATCAAACCAGACAAATTTAAATAGCCACGTTAAAACTCACACTGGTGAGAAACCGTATTCCTGTCCGCATTGCTCATATTGTGCAACGCAAAGCGGTGCTTTGAAGTGTCACCTACGAATTCATACTGGTGAAAAACCCTTTGCATGTACCCGGTGTCCATATAAAGCAGCCGCCTTAGGGAATTTGAGGAGCCATCTTAAAGTTCATGCTAACAGCACTAACAATTCTAATCAGTGAATTCCATCTGCCCTACTTGTTGTTGTATTCTTTAATTTTTTTATATAAATATAGGCTAGTAGCTTTAAAGCAATTCTCTCGTAGATTGCTCTCTTCACTACTGGTATTAAGTGTAGATATTGATAAATATAGGATATGATTGCTTAATTCTGATATCTGGAGCAACATTTACATAATTTCCTAGTAATGGTATTGTTCCATTATTTTTAAATTGTATTAGTTACCTAAATCTTATATTTCCAGTTTTATCCTATAAATTTAACTCGACTTAACTAAATTTTAAAACTTTATTTCAAAGTGGACTTTTTATATTTATATGATAGATTTTGTTAGTTTATTGCTGAGTTCAAATATATTGAAAAATTTTGTACTGAAGAAAATTTGGTTCTTTAACTTGAGGAATATTATGTACTTGACTTATCCATGATATTTTAGCTAAATGTACTAATATTATTATTATTATTATTATTATTATTATTATTATTATTATTATTATTATTATTATTATCATCATTATTATTATTATTATTATTATATCTTGTATTTCAATATTGAAGATTGAGTGCAGTAATGTATAAATTGATGATATTCATTTTTGCGGTCTTTAAAACAACATAAAAAGATTTGATATTTAAAATTTTTGTACATCTTTTCCCGTGTCTCATTCCATGCCATGGTTGGTTCTTCTGAAAGATTTAATTTCCATGTGTGAGGCGAATCATGTGTCTATATTTTTAGGTGTTGAGGTACATCTTGTATGAATATATTTTTTATGGTTTTAAAATGTTACTTATAGTCTCGGAAATACTTAAAAAAAAAATTGATAAGCAGATCGAATACTCCTAACAACTATAAAATTGATTTTTCAGTGCTGTATATATTAGACATGGTCTTTAAGGTATGGGTTCTTTTTTTAAGATTAATAAAAACTTACCATTTAAAGAGCTCTATATCCATGTTCTTTAAAAATGAAGAATGATACTCGCTTTTTGATCGGCGTGGAAAGATTTGAGATTAAAATCAAGACAAAATTGGAAAAATATAAGATAAAGGAAATATAAGTGATACTTTTACCAAATTGAGAACAGAAATAATTTTTACACTGAAATAAAATAATACAAATGTCTCTCTATTCCTGTTTATAAAACACTCGTAAAACATTAAAATTAATTTAGCAATAAAAAGTACAAAAATAAGTGGTACTTTTAATCTTCATCGTGTGTTCAATTTGAAATTTGTTAAGTCGTTTAATTTATAACAGTCTTCCTTAAATTTTTTTTATTAACGTTTTATTACTTAGACTTCCGAATTTTCAACTTGCATTTTGTGTTTTCTTTTGAATCTTGTAATATTACTTACAGTTTAGAAATAAAAAATTTAATAATTTTTTGGAAATTCCTGAATTTGGGTATTGAAACAAAAATTGATCTTTAAGCTGCAAAAAAACTGTTTAATATGAATTATATTATTTTAGAGCAGTCGGTGTTATTATTGACTATAATTAGACTCGATTTCGATTATTACATAAAGGATTCATGAACAGAAAAATGTCAGAAAATTTAAAACCTTTTTTGAGTGTCAAATTCATATTTGTAATTACTGAATAAACATCTATTTGGTTTGGCATATACGGTTCTAATCCTTTGCTAATTTTCATTCATGGACAGTATCAGTAGCAATTTAGACTTTCTTTTTGGATTTAAAATTAAGTCGATAACTTCTGTCGGCAACTTTATAATATACAATATAAAATAAACATTACTCCTTTGTAAGAATTAAATTTGACTATGAAAGGTCTTAAGGGTGAGTGTGAACATATATACAAAATTTACTTTATGGTTTATCGTTAAGCCCAAACGTTCTAACCATTCTTTTTAACTTTAGTTGTAAAATTCAACCTTACAATGTAAACACGAACATTAATTTAAAAAAAGTGATAGCTTCGTGGTAATTGATTTCATACTCGAGAAGCTCCTTATACTTTATACCAGAATTTATTTAGCAGCAAAACCTAGTTTAGAACGGTGTTCTAAGTTAGGTGTGCTGATTTGAAGGAACTGCCAGTGCAAATTTCAAATTTGGGTAAATGGTAACAGTTTTTAATTTTATCTAATGACCAACAAATTCAAGGTCTGTTAACACTACAATTATACCAAGGTATAGTTGTCTATCGTATTCTCTTGCTAGCGAGAGGTGGAGTCGACAGATTAACTTTTTCTGTTTATAACTATTTAAAAAAATTCTTTGGGAATTGAGCAAAAGGTGAAACAATGCACCGTTTACCATAACAGAATTGGATTTTAAAATTCGGGCATTTGATGCCTGTAGTCCTAGGATGGGATTACATTGTCATTGACGGTTTGCTTTTATCAGTGCTTTCCCGCAAAGACATGTGTGCGAATATATCACGTTTGTTAAGCTTTTTATAATAAAATAAATGTTAGTTGCCAATTAGCTTATTTAGACCATGAATGAAAAAAATGTAGTTTTTATATTTTTACATCCACGGTATGTCCAAATGTAGTATTTGACGAGTATTGTTCTGAAGAAATTGCTTGAATGTAATGTTTTTAAATCTGACATTGTCAAGTGACTCTTTTGAAACAAAATTTCTTAATCTTAGAGCTAAATATTTACGTATTCGAGAAAAATATAAAAAAAGAAATTAATTATAATTTGTCAAAATGGCAAATTAATGATAATAGAGTAAATGCTCCATAATATGTTGCCTAATTTCTCCATGGCCTTTGGTATGATAGTGTAATTTAGAATCTTTGTTATTTTCTGTTCTTCTCTTCAGATACACTAAGTCCTTATTGGTTATTAAATAAATAAATCACAGAAATATGATTGTTTTTGGCATAAAGTTGAATTTTACTCGTGGTTGTATCAGTCGTTCTAATACGCACGTAATTATTAGTCTGATTATATTCCTCCTTGCGTCTCACGCGAGTCTTTGTAGTAAGTTACTTGATTTGGATACGGAGGTGGTTTTTAATCTACCATAATTTTCTTTATTCTTTTAAACCGGTGGGCATTTTGTTCGAAAAATTTCAACTCTGTCACACAAAAATCAAAGTCTAAGTATGTGAGAGCAGTAGATATAATTTAGCAGTGTTTTTGTTAAAATAATAAATAAATGCTGTATGAGTTTAGGTGCATCACTCCCGAATACCGACTTATACAAGGTTAATCTTTGATCATTTTTTTTCTTATTCTCATTGATATCTTAAGGAAAGTTTTACTTCTAGCAGTTGAAAATTCTTTGTTTCTCTCCGTTTTTTTTAAAGTCACTGGAGTGGACCCGAATGTAAAGGAGATATTTACAATATGTACAGTCTCCAACAGTTGAGGTGTTTCATACTGTCGCTTTTACGATTACACACACCTGAACTCATTAGCCTCATACCTCCCGCTTTGAGAAGGGCCATTATGATTAGACTTTCCATACATTCTCTTCTCTATCCTAACTGACCCGGCAAACTACTGTGCCCATTCTTTCATGCATTCTACAGGTAAAACCTGCTACAAACCCACACATCCCTCTATTTCCCCATTTTTTATTTTACAAATATCGTGTTTCCGGGCATAGTAGCACTGGATTTTAGTTCAAACTATTTTCCATCCACTGATTGTTAAGTGTAGACCCCTTCGCTTTTCCCACTTGAGGTCACTTGAAAATGTCAAGTGTGCGAAATATGCCACTATGTACGTATGCATGTGAATTCGTATGATGAAGCAGATTATTTTCTCATACTTATATTTTTTCCTTTGTCATTTAGTAGTTTGCAACCAGGGTATTGTATTGTCGTAATAGAAAGATTTATATAGACCCTGTCACTCGGAGATTTTTTTTTTTTTTTTGGGGGGGGGGAGATTTCAATTTTTAAGACTAATTTTTAATTGAAAGAAACAAAAATTAAATTAAATTGAACAGTTACTTTGAAGAAAGTGTTTTAAATTATTCAAAATTCTTCCGTTAGCTTAACTTTGAATTTCTCATGAGAGAACTATTAATTATATGACTACCTGAAATATTAGTAAATGTCTTACGCTCAAGGTATGTTGTCCTTATTCCTTAGTGGTCTACTAAATTTTGTGCTTGGTAGACCGAGGGTCATTCTAATTTCTGAATGGTAATAACCATTAAGAAATTAATTAAATCTATAACAATTTACATCACTCTTTCGTTTAATTAACTGTAACAGTAATGGATTCTGAAACTTAATTGACGAAGTTTCGCATTTATATTGTCCTCTTTCATGTGGAGTTTGTCCTCTTTTGAAAGCGTCCGCGATTTCTTGACCTCGAATTGTTTGTTATTTTTGGAACTCCTGGAATTTTTTTTTTATTATTTTACAAATCTTAGAAATAAGGTTAATTACTCGTAGCATTAGTAATTCAATGAGGTGGATTAATTTCAAATACTCGTATTCATTGCTCAATATTTTTTATTGCAGTTAATTACTCTAATATTCCAACTGGTGGTCTTCCCTCGGATTTAATAAAATACAATTATCATTTCGTGGCAGTCAAGTTAGCTTTCGCATTTTTGTTTATCCCGAATTCATTGCTGGACATTTTTTTAAATGAGATTAGTTTTGGCGCTTTTTTTTTTCTTTTTTTTTTCGCGTTTCTGTGTTATTAGGCCTTAACTTTTAATATATATATATATATATATATATATATATATATATATATATATATATATATATATATATATATATATATATATATATATATATATATATATATATATATATATATATATATATATATATATATATATATATATATATATATATATATATATATATATATATATATATATATATATATATATATATATATATATATATATATATATATATATATATATATATATATATATATATATATATATATATATATATATATATATATATATATATATATATATATATATATATATATATATATATATATATATATATATATATATATATATATATATATATATATATATATATAATATATATTATATATATATATATATATATATATATATATATATATATATATATATATATATATATATATATATATATATATATATATATATATATATATATATATATATATATATATATATATATATATATATATATATATATATATATATATATATATATATATATATATATATATATATATATATATATATATATATATATATATATATATATATATATATATATTATATATATATATATATATATATATATATATATATATATATATATATATATATATATATATATGGGGATATTTGGTTATTTTGTATTTTCTGACAAAGTTAATATATTCATATCTGCAGCGGACTATGAAATTTACTAACATAAAAAATTCAGAATATAAAAGAAATATAAAAATTTAGGTGGGGGTAGGGGGAGGCTTTCAATTTTTCAAACATTATATGCGCTACCTGATCCCATATCAAATGAAGTGATATTTGAATTTAAATTATTTTTTAATTTGAAAAAAAAATCTTTTAAATAAAATAAACATTACGATGCATGAGAATAATTCGGTTAGAATTGATATTTTTGGTTTCTTTGAAGCATGTTACGTTTATATTAAAATTATTTATGTACTAATTTATTTAAACCTTTAATATGTTTTAAGTTAAACTGTATTATTCTTAATAATAATAATAATAATAATAATAATAATAATAATAATAATCTATGCGAAAGAGAAGGAAGATTATTAAAACTCAAAATTTTTATTATCGTGACTTTATTGATATAATAAAAAACTTTTCTTGTAACTCCCGATCCTAAGTCTCCTTTATATACATTTCAATCATAATAATAATAATAATAATAATAATAATAATAATAATATTAATATTAATAATAATAATAATAATATTAATAATAATAAAGTTTCGAAAAAGCGTTGAAATATTCCAGCTGAGAATTCCTTTTCATTATTCCAGAAGACACAACAAGTGAAGATGAAAAAATACACGAAGAATAAGTAATTATTTTGACAGTTATTTCACACACTTAAAAGAAGTGAAGATTAATTAATATATTAAAAATCACTTTTTCTAAATATTTTTTTTTTTTTTAATAGGAAAACTATTCACTAACTGTACAAATTTAACTGTACATTTTTTTGAGGTAAAGTTTCACTGACTTGCTATGAATAATAATAATAATAAATAATATAAAAAATTATATATATATATATATATATATATATATATATATATATATATATATATATATATATATATATATATATATATATATATATATATATATATATATATATATATATATATATATATATATATATATATATATATATATATATATATATATTATATATATTATATATTATATATATTATATATATATATATATATATATATATATATATATATATATATATATATATATATATATATATATATATATATATATATATATATATATATATATATATATATATATATATATATATATATATATATATATATATATATATATATATATATATATATATATATATATATAAGCACCATAACATTAAATTTAAAGATTAGTCTGCGAAGAGTGAGAAACCTCATTAGAAAGTCTTTCACAATTAGGTGTACTTTTCCTTTTGACATTAACAAAACTTTTTGGGTGAATGAAAGTAGATTTATTCATTTGGGTGAAACTTTCATTCTGTGATAAGGGAGAATCTAACTCAACTAAAATATCTTCTCGAGAAGAAACGTATGGAGAAAAATTGCTTATGGTCTCTGAGGTCCTTGTTACGGCCTCCACCAAAGTATCATCCGACTTTGAATGTAACGGAGAGTGAATTTTGTCCATATTTATTGAATTTCCGTTTTCTTGGTCTCCCGAAGCTGACCATAGCAATCCTTCTTCTGATTTTGAAATTTTCTTTTGAACAATATTTGGAAATTTATTATTTCGACACTCTCTGTAATTAGTTTCAAAAGAATGTAAGAAGCTTACTGAACTCTCTCGTCTCTCTTTATTAGTACAATGGATGCCTCGAGAGCCGATAATGATACTTTTGTTTTGAGTTAAAATTCTTTCTTGTTTATTATGTTCTATTTCATTGGGTTTTTCAATGCGCTTATCTTTTATGCAGATAAAGCTGGGAGTATTTTTAAAACCGCCAATGTCCTTCAACTGACATTTGACAGGGCTGTGGACAGTGGCTCTAAACCAAGTCAAAGCTGTTGCGCTTGGATAAACTGAATCCAATTCCTTGGAGCTTATTGTGGTACTACTCTCACGGAGAGTACTATTTGATCCCAAAGGAGTGATTGGTGTGACTGACCCTGAGTCTTTAACTGGAAAATTTGCTTTTTGGTTTTGAAGCAAATTTCCAATACCTGTACTAGAAATCTTTTCCCTCACTGTCGAGAAAGTTTCTGGTTTTTCATCTTTCAAGTAATTAATATTTTGCTTATAGCTTTTTAAAGGAGCCATTTCCAGGGTTTGTAGATTTGTACTGGTGAAATTTGTTACTTCTATTGAAGGAGTTGAACATGCATTCTGAGCTTTTAATAGCTGCCCAGACGCGCCATAGCCATATCTGTAGCTTCGAAATGAAGCTGTGTGGCTTTCATTTCCCCCTGAAGTTTCGGTTTTGGATTCCAAAAGCTCTGTGTTAACACTGACTTCTGCATCGAACTCAGACTTCTCTTCTACGACTGTGTCAAGATCGAGTTCTGGCATTGGTTTAAATCTGAAAAAGAATAAAGACTGAGAAGACACAATTCATAGTTACATTTAATGGAACAGATAATATCAAGCAATTATAAGAGTACTATATATATATATATATATATATATATATATATATATATATATATATATATATATATATATATATATATATATATATATATATATATTATATATATATATATATAGTAGTATAGGGTGCACTATCCCGGGCAAAGGCATCGACAGAAAGCCTAACGTTCTTTTCTGCATTTGCGATCGAAGTTGAAATCTCAGGGACCTTCTTGACTTTTTGTTTTAAATTTCACGGACCCGTACATGCCCCTTCCCCGGATTCGGAAAAAAAATTCGGCCGGATTTAACCTCAAAAAAGGGGTAAGGAAACATTGTGAGTAGGACGTAGCAAACTCGAAAACTCAGGTAATTTCCTGACACCAATTTTTGTGGGTTCATTGGGCCCCAGTGGCCCCTTCCCCCAGGCTAGAGTCCAATTTCGATGGGCTGAACCTCCCTAAAATGGTGTTAGGAAAGAGCGTGAGGCATATTTGTCGATGCCTTTGCTCGGGATAGTGCGCCCTATACTATATATATATATATATATATATATATATATATATATATATATATATATATATTATATATATATATATATATATATATATATATATATATATATATATATATATATATCAAATTTTAGTATCCGCTGACGCGGATGTCTATTTTTTTTCGCATTCGTGGATGAGGATGTAGATTAGGATGCGGATGCTGATATTTATATTCCTATATATAAAAGCTATAGGTTCATATATATATATATATATATATATATATATATATATATATATATATATATATATATATATATATATATATATATATATATATATATATATATATATAATATATATATATATTATATTTATATTATATAAGGTGTTAGATTAATAAGAGAATAAGAAAAAAACAAAAAAAGTTCCATCTAGCGCAAAGTTCGTAGGTGAGCATAGACGTGGATTTTAAAGTACTTGCGATTAAATTCGGCAAGAAACACAGAAGATGGGAGAGAATTCCACAAAACAAAGGTGACTGGAAAGAAGGAGACATTGCAGCGAACAAGCCTGGAGTTGCCTATGTTCACACAAAATTTATATGCAAACAATGCAACCCTTTTGCTACAAGGCTAACTAATCAATTGCTCCAGGTCTTTGAGAATGATGAATGATTTGTCCTCCTTCCTACCTGTATCAGTATGAGAATGCTTAATGATTTGGCCCCTTCCCACATGTATTAATATCAGAATGCTGAATGAGTTGGCCTTCTTCCCACCTTTATAAGTATGAGAATGCTGAATGATTTGGCCTCATTCCCACCTGTATTAATATGAGAATGCCGAATGATTTGACCTCCTTCCCATCTGTATCAGTATGAGAATGCTGAATGATTTGGCCTCCTTTCCATCTGTATCAAATCAGTATGAGAATGCTGAATATTTGGCCTCCTTCCCACCTGTATAATATGAGAATGCTGAATGATTTGGCCTCCTTCCCACCTGTATCAGTATGAGAATGCTGAATGATTTGGCCTCCTTCCCACCTGTATTAATATGAGAATGCTGAATGATTTAGCATCCTTCCCACCTGTATTAATATGAGAATGCTGAATGATTTGGCCTCCTTCCCACCTGTATCAGTATGAGATGATCCCAACAACTCAGTGAGGTGTACGTTGAAAACCCCTAAATTTCCTTCCCACCTGTATTAATATGAGAATGCTGAATGATTTGCATCCTTCCCACCTGTATCAGTATGAGATGATCCCAACAACTCAGTGAGGTGTACGTTGAAATCCTCTAAATAGAAGACTTCAGTACTTGGATGAGAAAAAGTACAGTCTCGTGAATAGTAAGATATTGAAAAAATTGGAAATTCTGTTCCATTAGGAGAGCAGTAGCAGAAACACAAGATAATTGTAGTCGAATGATGACAAGTTTTAAGCCATATAACATCGAAATTAGGAGATTCAAGATTTACGGGATGTGTCACAAGAATGCTAATGTTAATATAGGCACAGACTCCACCATTTAGTCGGAAATTGTGAAAAAGTTGTAGTTAGAGAGATTAAGGTTATTAGCGAAAGAATTCCTGTCCAACAGAGTCTCAGGCAAAAGCAAAATGTTAGAACGAGAGTTAGAGAGGTGATGTTCCACGAATGCGAGATTAGCACGGAGGCCACGGACGTTAGCAAAGATAATAGAAAGGCCCCCTCCGACGACCAACCCCACGATCTCTCAAATTAGACATTCAGAGAAACACACACGCAAACACGAACGCACGCAAACACAATTACGTTTACACACATAATGAAGTAGACTAACAATAAAACTAATATAAAAATTATTAAAGCTATTAAAATTAATAATAAAAATATTAAAACGCACAAGGACTAAACTAATATTAAAGCGAATATTTGCTACGATATAAATTTATAAATTTAAAACTTAAATTTAACTAACACAAAAGCAATTCTTAGCTTAAAAAGTGAAGAACTCTTTTGACGAAAAATATATGTTATAATTAATTAACAATGCTAAAAGAATAAAACACTATACACTTAGAAAAATAAATTAAAAAAAACTTGCACTGGAGCACTAACAAACACACCCTTCCACTATGAAAGCTTTTATATATATAAATAATATATATATATATATATATATATATATATATATATATATATATATATATATATATATATATATATATATATAATATATATAGGATTTCTGGAGATTTTCCTCTTATCAACTCTTCTGCTCTCATTAATTCTCTCCAGTCTCTTTCTGCCCGTCAAATTGTTGCGTAACTCTCTCTATAATTTCGCTATTGCAATTTAAACTGCTATCCTGAACGCATACCTCCTCCACTGGGAAGAAATCGTGATGCGACAAGTCTTTCTACCCATTCTTATCCTTTGTTTTTTAAACTCTCTGACTCCAGACTTAACAGTTATGTTCAATCTTACATGTACTCTACTGGTAAAGTCTGGAACAGACTCTCTTCATCTATTTCTCAACTATCGGGACATGTCACATGTTGGCCTTT
>SEYY01016303.1:2500-10764 GCA_009176605.1 Armadillidium nasatum
CACCTGACAGTGAGTCCTACACGAATATCGTAGGAGACGCATGGCATTCTTCCGTTTTGGCGAAAGTGAGACTTTAAAGAAAAGAAAGTTTCATTAGTGCATACTTTCGCCACCAGGTGGCGGGCTTGTTTCGTGGCGGACGAGTCATTTCCCTTACGACTGGTGCGTCGAGGGACTTCGCGCTAAGGGAAGGAGCAATCCCCGAAAGATCGCTGGCCTTACAAGAAATCCCGAGATGAGAACAAACGAGGCATTTGGGAGCTGGACGCCTGAGAAAGAAAAATTTCTCGTGTCATTAAGTGAGTTTCGATTACTCCCGCCGTTGACTCGACGAAATTTTCGTGGGGCGAGGGTCAGTTTTGAGAGGCCTCTCCCCACGTGAAGTGCGAAAATTTGGGAGTTTTCGCTACGGTCCTTTGCGGAATCGAGCCCTCTGTACTTTTGGAACGGGTTGGGGGGGACCCGTTCTGTAGGCGACTCGCAGAGGGTAGAGGCTGATAAACGAGGCATTTGGGAGCTGGATGCCTGAGAAAGAAAAATTTCTCGTGTCATTAAGTGAGTTTCGATTACTCCCGCCGTTGACTCGACGAAATTTTCGTGGGGCGAGGGTCAGTTTTGAGAGGCCTCTCCCCACGTGAAGTGCGAAAATTTGGGAGTTTTCGCTACGGTCCTTAGCGGAATCGAGCCCTCTGTACTTTTGGAACGGGTTGGGGGGGACCCGTTCTGTAGGCGACTCGCAGAGGGTAGAGGCTGATAAACGAGGCATTTGGGAGCTGGATGCCTGAGAAAGAAAAAATTTCTCGTGTCATTAAGTGAGTTTCGATTACTCCCGCCGTTGACTCGACGAAATTTTCGTGGGGCGAGGGTCAGTTTTGAGAGGCCTCTCCCCACGTGAAGTGCGAAAATTTGGGAGTTTTCGCTACGGTCCTTAGCGGAATCGAGCCCTCTGTACTTTTGGAACGGGTTGGGGGGGACCCGTTCTGTAGGCGACTCGCAGAGGGTAGAGGCTGATAAACGAGGCATTTGGGAGCTGGATGCCTGAGAAAGAAAAAATTTCTCGTGTCATTAAGTGAGTTTCGATTACTCCCGCCGTTGACTCGACGAAATTTTCGTGGGGCGAGGGTCAGTTTTGAGAGGCCTCTCCCCACGTGAAGTGCGAAAATTTGGGAGTTTTCGCTACGGTCCTTAGCGGAATCGAGCCCTCTGTACTTTTGGAACGGGTTGGGGGGGACCCGTTCTGTAGGCGACTCGCAGAGGGTAGAGGCTGATAAACGAGGCATTTGGGAGCTGGATGCCTGAGAAAGAAAAATTTCTCGTGTCATTAAGTGAGTTTCGATTACTCCCGCCGTTGACTCGACGAAATTTTCGTGGGGCGAGGGTCAGTTTTGAGAGGCATCTCCCCACGTGAAGTGCGAAAATTTGGGAGTTTTCGCTACGGTCCTTAGCGGAATCGAGCCCTCTGTACTTTTGGAACGGGTTGGGGGGGACCCGTTCTGTAGGCGACTCGCAGAGGGTAGAGGCTGATAAACGAGGCATTTGGGAGCTGGATGCCTGAGAAAGAAAAATTTCTCGTGTCATTAAGTGAGTTTCGATTACTCCCGCCGTTGACTCGACGAAATTTTCGTGGGGCGAGGGTCAGTTTTGAGAGGCCTCTCCCCACGTGAAGTGCGAAAATTTGGGAGTTTTCGCTACGGTCCTTAGCGGAATCGAGCCCTCTGTACTTTTGGAACGGGTTGGGGGGGACCCGTTCTGTAGGCGACTCGCAGAGGGTAGAGGCTGATAAACGAGGCATTTGGGAGCTGGATGCCTGAGAAAGAAAAAATTTCTCGTGTGTGTGGACTTAGAAAAAATTTTTGACTCCAAAAAATTTTCGTGGGGCGAGGGTCAGTTTTGAGAGGCATCTCCCCACGTGAAGTGCGAAAATTTTTGAGCTTTCGCTACGTTCCTTAGCGGAATCGAGCCCTCCGAAAATTTTTGGTCGGTCACCTGGGGACCCGTTTTCTAGGCGGCTCGCAGAGGGTAGAGGCTGATAAACGAGGCATTTGGGAGGTGGATGCCTGAGAAAGAAAAATTTCTCGTGTCATTAAGTGAGTTTAGATTAAAATTTCCGCCGTTGACTCCAAAAATTTTCGTGGGGCGAGGGTCAGTTTTGAGAGGCATCTCCCCACGTGAAGTGCGAAAATTTTTGAGCTTTCGCTACGTTCCTTAGCGGAATCGAGCCCTCCGAAAATTTTTGGTCGGTCACCTGGGGACCCGTTTTCTAGGCGGCTCGCAGAGGGTAGAGGCTGATAAACGAGGCATTTGGGAGGTGGATGCCTGAGAAAGAAAAAATTTCTCGTGTGTGTGGACTTAGAAAAAATTTTTGACTCCAAAAAATTTTCGTGGGGCGAGGGTCAGTTTTGAGAGGTCCCTCCCCACGTGAAGTGCGAAAATTTTTGAGCTTTCGCTACGTTCCTTAGCGGAATCGAGCCCTCCGAAAATTTTTGGTCGGTCACCTGGGGACCCGTTTTCTAGGCGGCTCGCAGAGGGTAGAGGCTGATAAACGAGGCGGATTCCTGAGAAGAAAAAAAAATTTCTCGTGTGGACTTAGAAAAAAAAATTTTTTTGACTCTAAAAAATTTTCGGTCCTTAGCGGAATCGAGCCCTCTGAAAATTTTTGGTCGGTCACCTGGGGACCCGTTTTCTAGGCGTTTCGGCTACGGTAGAGTCGGAAAAAGAGGTCTCTCCGAGGGGGTGGTCGGAAAAATTTTGAACGTAGCCCGTTTGGGTAATGTTTCGGAAGGGATCTTAACGGAAACGATCCCTCTATCAGGAGGGGGGTCTCCCGAGCGAACCCAAATTTTTGGGTCCCACGGGGGAGTCGGGTTTAATAGACTCCTAATGCATGCCCTCGCACATATCTTTAATAATAAAAAAATTTTTTCCCAAAAAAATTTCCGAAATACAGTGCCAGTTTTTCCCGAGTTCCGAATTTGGAAGATTTCTTAAGAGGAGAGACGTACCTCGGTAGCCTTGGCCGAGCGTAGGTCGCTGATCCTCGCGGCTAGGACTAGCGTCCGAGGTGTTAAAGTGTCCAAGGCCCCTAGCGAGCGACTCGAAAGCTAACTTTCGGCTGAGAAACCTCGGAACTAGCCCCCCTCTCTCGGGAGTTCATAAAGTTCGAAAAGCTTCGGAACTCGATCCTCTCTAGTGGAATTTGGGAACGAAAAATGACCATCCCGCTCTCGAAACCGCGGAAGGAGCCCCTCTGTCAGGAGGGGCAAGCGCCGAAGGTGTGAGAGTCCGTCGCCAGTTGTTAAGTTTCGGAAGGGTCCTCGAAGAAATCGAACGCTCTCGATGGAAAGGTCGGGTTAAGACGCGACAGGACACTTTCCTAAAGCTAACGACTAGTGCCAGATTTTCCCTAGGGTCGGTTTCGGAGGGACTTGTGAGGAGGAGGGGACCTCGGGACGCATCTAAGAGCAGAGCTAAAGTGCGTACCGCGTCCGCCTGCCTCGGCCGGTAGGGAGTTTGGTGCGCCTCTCTCAGCAAAACCACACGTGAGAGCGGCATCCGCCAGCGGTTTAGTGGCTTTTTCGCAGGGAGTTCCCTCACCGAGCGAGCGTAGGCGAGGGGGTGAAGCTATGAAGAACACCCTAAGTCCAGCGACCGCTGTCCAGAGACGAAGACGACGAGGACAGTAAGGGTCGAGCGAACGGTCGAGGCCTAAGAACAGCAGCCGTCGCAAGCACCCTAAGGTTCGGATTAGGACTTAGCGCCCACGCCAGTGACTCGGCCGGTAGGGAGTTTGGTGCGCCTCTCTCAGCAAAACGACACGTGAGAGCGGTTCATAAAGTTCGAAAAGCTTCGGAACTCGACCCTCTCTAGTGGAATTAGGGAACGAAAAATGACCATCCCGCTCTCGAAACCGCGGAAGGAGCCCCTCTGTCAGGAGGGGCAAGCGCCGAAGATGTGAGAGTCCGTCGCCAGTTGTTAAGTTTCGGAAGGGTCCTCGAAGAAATCGAACGCTCTCGATGGGAAGGTCGGGCTAAGACGCGACAGGATACTTTCCTAAAGCTAGCGCCTAGTGCCAGATTTTCCCTAGGGTCGGTTTCGGAGGGACTTGTGAGGAGGAGGGGACCTCGGGACGCATCTAAGACAAGAGCTAAAGTGCGTACCGCGTCCGCCTGCCTCGGCCGGTAGGGAGTTGGTGCGCCTCTCTCAGCGAAATCCCTCGTGAGCGCGGCAAGCGCCAGCGACTTAGCCTTAAGAACTTGGTTTTTCGCAGAGAGTGCCCTCACAGAGCTAGCGCAGGCGAGGGGGTGAAGCTAAGATGAACACCCTAAAGTCCAGCGACCGCTGTCCAGAGACGAAGACGACGAGGACAGTAAGGGTCGAGCGAACGGTCGAGGCCTAAGAGCAGCAGCAGCCGCCGACGCCGTCGCAAGCACCCTAAGGTTCGGATTAGGACTTAGCGCCCACGTCCAGTGACTCGGCCGGTAGGGAGTTTGGTGCGCCTCTCTCAGCAAAACGACACGTGAGAGCGGTTCATAAAGTTCGAAAAGCTTCGGAACTCGACCCTCTCTAGTGGAATTAGGGAACGAAAAATGACCATCCCGCTCTCGAAACCGCGGAAGGAGCCCCTCTGTCAGGAGGGGCAAGCGCCGAAGATGTGAGAGTCCGTCGCCAGTTGTTAAGTTTCGGAAGGGTCCTCGAAGAAATCGAACGCTCTCGATGGGAAGGTCGGGCTAAGACGCGACAGGATACTTTCCTAAAGCTAGCGCCTAGTGCCAGATTTTCCCTAAGGTCGGTTTCGGAGGGACTTGTGAGGAGGAGGCGACCTCGGGACGCATCTAAGACAAGAGCTAAAGTGCGTACCGCGTCCGCCTGCCTCGGCCGGTAGGGAGTTGGTGCGCCTCTCTCAGCAAAACCACACGTGAGAGCGGCATCCGCCAGCGGTTTAGTGTTTTTTTTCGCAGGGAGTTCCCTCACCGAGTGAGCGTAGGCGAGGGGGTGAAGCTAAGAAGAACACCCTAAGTCCAGCGACCGCTGTCCAGAGACGAAGACGACGAGGACAGTAAGGGTTGAGCGAACGGTCGAGGCCTAAGAACAGCAGCCGTCGCAAGCACCCTCGGTTCGTATTAGGACTTAGCGCCCACGCCAGTGACTCGGCCGGTAGGGAGTTTGGTGCGCCTCTCTCAGCAAAACCACACGTGAGAGCGGCATCCGCCAGCGGTTTAGTGGTTTTTTCGCAGAGAGTTCCCTCACCGAGCGAGCGTAGGCGAGGGGGTGAAGCTAAGAAGAACACCCTAAGTCCAGCGACCGCTGTCCAGGAGACGAAGACGACGAGGACAGTAAGGGTTGAGCGAACGGTCGAGGCCTAAGAACAGCAGCCGTCGCAAGCACCCTCGGTTCGTATTAGGACTTAGCGCCCACGCCAGTGACTCGGCCGGTAGGGAGTTTGGTGCGCCTCTCTCAGCAAAACCACACGTGAGAGCGGCATCCGCCAGCGGTTTAGTGTTTTTTCGCAGGGAGTTCCCTCACCGAGTGAGCGTAGGCGAGGGGGTGAAGCTAAGAAGAACACCCTAAGTCCAGCGACCGCTGTCCAGAGACGAAGACGACGAGGACAGTAAGGGTTGAGCGAACGGTCGAGGCCTAAGAACAGCAGCCGTCGCAAGCACCCTCGGTTCGTATTAGGACTTAGCGCCCACGCCAGTGACTCGGCCGGTAGGGAGTTTGGTGCGCCTCTCTCAGCAAAACCACACGTGAGAGCGGCATCCGCCAGCGGTTTAGTGTTTTTTCGCAGGGAGTTCCCTCACCGAGCGAGCGTAGGCGAGGGGGTGAAGCTAAGAAGAACACCCTAAGTCCAGCGACCGCTGTCCAGAGACGAAGACGACGAGGACAGTAAGGGTTGAGCGAACGGTCGAGGCCTAAGAACAGCAGCCGTCGCAAGCACCCTCGGTTCGTATTAGGACTTAGCGCCCACGCCAGTGACTCGGCCGGTAGGGAGTTTGGTGCGCCTCTCTCAGCAAAACCACACGTGAGAGCGGCATCCGCCAGCGGTTTAGTGTTTTTTCGCAGGGAGTTCCCTCACCGAGCGAGCGTAGGCGAGGGGGTGAAGCTAAGAAGAACACCCTAAGTCCAGCGACCGCTGTCCAGAGACGAAGACGACGAGGACAGTAAGGGTTGAGCGAACGGTCGAGGCCTAAGAACAGCAGCCGTCGCAAGCACCCTCGGTTCGTATTAGGACTTAGCGCCCACGCCAGTGACTCGGCCGGTAGGGAGTTTGGTGCGCCTCTCTCAGCAAAACCACACGTGAGAGCGGCATCCGCCAAGCGGTTTAGTGTTTTTTCGCAGGGAGTTCCCTCACCGAGCGAGCGTAGGCGAGGGGGTGAAGCTAAGAAGAACACCCTAAGTCCAGCGACCGCTGTCCAGAGACGAAGACGACGAGGACAGTAAGGGTTGAGCGAACGGTCGAGGCCTAAGAACAGCAGCCGTCGCAAGCACCCTCGGTTCGTATTAGGACTTAGCGCCCACGCCAGTGACTCGGCCGGTAGGGAGTTTGGTGCGCCTCTCTCAGCAAAACCACACGTGAGAGCGGCATCCGCAAGCGGTTTAGTGTTTTTTCGCAGGGAGTTCCCTCACCGAGTGAGCGTAGGCGAGGGGGTGAAGCTAAGAAGAACACCCTAAGTCCAGCGACCGCTGTCCAGAGACGAAGACGACGAGGACAGTAAGGGTTGAGCGAACGGTCGAGGCCTAAGAACAGCAGCCGTCGCAAGCACCCTCGGTTCGTATTAGGACTTAGCGCCTACGCCAGTGACTCGGCCGGTAGGGAGTTTGGTGTTACTCTCGTAGCGAAATCCCACGCGAGAGCGGCAACCGCCAGCGACTTAGCCTTAAGAACTTGGTTTTTCGTAGAGAGTGCCCTCACCGAGCGAGCGTAGGCGAGGGGGTGAAGCTAAGAAGAACACCCTAAGTCCAGCGACCGCTGTCCAGAGACGAAGAAGACGAGGACAGTAAGGGTTGAGCGAACGGTCGAGGCCTAAGAACAGCAGCCGTCGCAAAGCACCCTCGGTTCGGATTAGGATTAGGTTGCTGATCCTCGCGGCTAGGACTAGCGTCCGAGGTGTTAAAGTGTCCAAAGCCCCTAGCGAGCGACTCGAAAGGTAACTTTCGGCTGAGAAACCTCGGAACTAGCCCCCCTCTCTCGGGAGTTCATAAAGTTCGAAAAGCTTCGGAACTCGACGCTCTCTAGTGGGAAGGCTTGGTCCGAAACGCGTCCTCGTTACTTAGTACGAGTGGCGATTAGTGCCAGGTTTTCCCTAAGGTCGGTTTCGGAGGGATTTCTGAGGAGGATGGGACTTCGGGACGCATCAAAGAGAAGAGCTAAAGTGCGTACCGCGTCCGCATGCCTCGTAGCGCATGGTCGAGTTTCGTTGAGAGTGACCTCACCGACGGAGCGTTGGCGAGGGGGTGAAGCTAAGAAGAACACCCTAAGTCCAGCGACCGCTGTCCAGAGACGAAGACGACGAGGACAGTAAGGGTTGAGCGAACGGTCGAGGCCTAAGAACAGCAGCCGTCGCAAGCACCCTCGGTTCGTATTAGGACTTAGCGCCCACGCCAGTGACTCGGCCGGTAGGGAGTTTGGTGCGCTTCTCTCAGCAAAACCACACGTGAGAGCGGCATCCGCCAGCGGTTTAGTGTTTTTTCGCAGGGAGTTCCCTCACCGAGCGAGCGTAGGCGAGGGGGTGAAGCTAAGAAGAACACCCTAAGTCCAGCGACCGCTGTCCAGAGACGAAGACGACGAGGACAGTAAGGGTTGAGCGAACGGTCGAGGCCTAAGAACAGCAGCCGTCGCAAGCACCCTCGGTTCGGATTAGGACTTAGCGCCCACGCCAGTGACTCGGCCGGTAGGGAGTTTGGTGCGCCTCTCTCAGCAAAACCACACGTGAGAGCGGCATCCGCCAGCGGTTTAGTGTTTTTT
Source organism: Armadillidium nasatum (assembly GCA_009176605.1). Taxonomy (NCBI): domain Eukaryota; kingdom Metazoa; phylum Arthropoda; class Malacostraca; order Isopoda; family Armadillidiidae; genus Armadillidium; species Armadillidium nasatum. The sequence goes on from SEYY01016303.1 coordinate 10,464, forward strand.
CGCAGGGAGTTCCCTCACCGAGCGAGAGTAGGCGAGGGGGTGAAGCTAAGAAGAACACCCTAAGTCCAGCGACCGCTGTCCAGAGACGAAGACGACGAGGACAGTAAGGGTTGAGCGAACGGTCGAGGCCTAAGAACAGCAGCCGTCGCAAGCACCCTCGGTTCGGATTAGGACTTAGCGCCCACGCCAGTGACTCGGCCGGTAGGGAGTTTGGTGCGCTTCTCTCAGCAAAACCACACGTGAGAGCGGCATCCGCCAGCGGTTTAGTGTTTTTTCGCAGGGAGTTCCCTCACCGAGCGAG
>SEYY01016304.1:0-2500 GCA_009176605.1 Armadillidium nasatum
TTATTAAAATAAATACCAAAATTTTCATTTTTACTTTATGTACTGCTTTCGTACACAAGTTTTTAAAAAAATAAATTTTACTAGTTCCAAGCTATACCTTTATACTGCCCTATCAACACAAGCCTATTAATTTAAAAAAAAAAAAAAATTTTTAATTAAGGGTCTAAAAAGGTGGTAACTGATTAAACAACAACAAACAAACAAAAAAAAAAAAAAAAAGCATCAACACAAACAGTTTTCAACACTGAAAAAATAAGTGTCTAACTCATCCATGGTAGTTTTGAAGAATTATCACTAACTGTTCAAAAAACAAATGTTTAGTTCTATTGGAAAATTAAGGATGTCCATTTATTAAAAATTAAATATTCCACTTAACTACTTTTCGCAACCAAAAAAAAAAATTTTTTTTTTTTAAGGAATACTTTGCAAAATCGTACTTTTAAGTTCATTATTTTAGGAATTTAAAATTGACCAGCTGAAATCTAGTTTGACGTTAGCAGCTGAAGTCACTAACAAAAACTGATTTGTTAATCAATGCCAAAAATACTTATTTGTAACACAATTTCAAAGTTAATTTGTACTTTTCCATTGTATGAAATATAAAATATTTCAAAACAATTTGTGTAGACATATAAATCTTTTAACTCTACTTAACAGCTATTACAACTTTCAAACAAATCCAGTTTTATAGAAAGCAAATTACTTTTCCTTGCATCTTTAGAACATTTATTGAAAACATCAAATGTAAGCAAATACTTAATTTGTAACACTTAAACTTTGAATGTCAGTGTTAGAAGGTATAGGGCTAACTCCCCCCCCCCCCCAAATACTACCCAGGGTGCATTTTTAAATAATAAAAAAAATCCATTTGAGAAATCCTGCTGTTTTGAAAACTTTTTTTTTTTTAGAATTAAAAATAAATGAGAGATTTGCAAATAAAACTTTTTCTCTCTCTCTCTCGTTTATTTTATAATATATATATTATATATATATATATATATATATATAATATATATATATATATATATATATATATATATATATATATATATATATATATATATATATATATATATACGCTCCCAGTAAGGCTCTAGGAGCCTGTCAGCGAAGGCCAGCACTAGACTCCATCTTGGCTTGTCATCCAAAAATTCCACCTCCCACTAGTTGTTCCATCACAGGTAGCTGATGTCTTAATGAGCTTTCAACCAACTCCATCCATTTTTTCCTGTGTCTTCCTCTCAGTCTTCTCTCTCTAGTCACTCTCCCCTCCGTAATCCTCCACACTTGTCCCAACAATCTCAATCTTGCTGCATCCATCTTGTTGATAATTGACTTTACTCCTATACTTTCTCTAATTCTTTCATTTCTTACCCTCTTTCCTGGTCCTTCCCACCATCAATCGTAATACTCTCATCTCTGCTGCTTGAATTCTACTTTCTTCTATTGTTGTTTTACTCCAGGTCTCTGCACCCTTATAGCAAGAGTGGGGTCTAAATACTTCAAAAATTACCTTTTTTTACCCCCAAACCCATCCCCCTGTCAGCCAAAATCGGACACAACACCCTTACCACTCTTCCGTATTTCTCCATCCTGTTGGTAATTTCCTGCAAATTTCCTCCTTCCTTTGTGAACCCTCCCTTCAAATATTCACACCTCTCCACCATCCTCCTCATCTACTTCCAACATAAATTCCTATTCTCTACAAACTATTAACAGCTTTCTGTCTTCTCTACATTTATACTAGACCTGCCTCCCTCAACTTTATAGCAAACCCCTCTGTCACCTCTCAATCTCTTTCTGTCTTGGCTCCAACATGAAAAATCATCTTCATAAGCCATAATATATGCATCAGGACTTGCACTTGATCTCTTACCTTTTTTATTACCCAATCTAGATATGCTACAAATAGGATTGGGAACAGAACACTACCCTATTTTACATTAAACCATCTTTTATTTTCATTGCCCATTCTAACCTTACACTCACAATTTTCATATGTACTCCCAATAGCTTTCCTCAATTTTGCACTATATTTGATATTGTTCTCCCAACACCCTCCACAGCTTCTCCCTTGGCACTGAATCAAAAGCCTTTCTCAAGTCGATAAATGCTTTCTTATCATATTCCCATATCTTTTTTACCATCTGTCTCAGAGAAAAAATCAAATCCACAGTACTTCTTTTTTCCTATATCCATACTGCTCCTCCCTAAACTTTGATTCTACCACCATTCTTAGTCTCTTCTCCAATATTAATTCATACAGCTTTGTAATGTGGTCCATTAGACTTAATTCTGTAATTTTTACATTCTCCAGAATCTCCTTTTCCTTTATAGATAGGACATACAATTGATCTTCCCCATATATATATTATATATATATATATATATATATATATATATATATATATAATATATATATATATATATATATATATATATATATATATATATATATATATATATATAATATATATATTATTATATTATATGTTATATA
>SEYY01016304.1:7500-12511 GCA_009176605.1 Armadillidium nasatum
TTCCACAGCATTGTAACTCAAAACTTCATTCTTATATAATAGTTTTGAGCTGAGCAAAACTTTTTAGCAGCAAAGTCCCATTTTTTTTTTTTTTTTTTTTTTAAATCAATACAACCAAATTTATAAAAAACTGTACTCCATCAAAAGAAATAAACAATTTCAAAATTTTATACAAAATGAATGCTTTAAGAAACAGTATGGCTTCAATTAGATCCTCTTTCATTGAGGCTCATAAGTCTGACCAAATTATTCGAAGGGCCAAATATAAGCATTCAACACTATCTTGTGTTGTTGGCATTGAAAATCATTAAGTATTAGAATTGGAAAATGTAGTTTATTCTACTTTATAAAATTTGTTTAAAAAAAAAAAAAATTTGTGTTACAAATTTAAGTGAATATTTTAATTAAACAGACATTTTTACCTAATTAACTCATGAAACAAGTGTACTTTTTATTAATTTAGATTAAACAAAAATCTTTTCCTTTTGGTTAACTAATATTTAAAAAATATAAAAATATTATATATATATATATATATATATATATATATATATATATATATATATATATATATATATATATATATATATATATATATATATATATATATATATATATATATATATATATCACCTCTGATAGGCAAAGGCAAGGTCTCCTAAAATTTTTACCAGAGTTAAGGAGAAAATCAGAAACATGGTCAAATTAAAGATCAACATATCCCGATACACGCGTTTGATGGTAAGTCAAAAATTTGGGAAAATAGATAAAGTGAGTGTTCCAGACTTTACTGGTAGAGTACTTGTTAGATTGAGCATAGCAGTTAAGTCTGGGGTCAGAGAGTTGGACAAAAAAAGGATAAGACTGTGTAGAAAGAAGTGTCAAACAAACCCTTAACAATGGAGGAGGCATGCAACAAGAGTGTTAAGAGCAGTGTCCATTGTAATAATAGTATATAGTGAGTGACGCAATATGCAGAAAGAAAAGAGTTAGTGAGGGTGGAAGAGTTGAGATGAAAAGGACTAGACTCCACCTAGCTGTATCAGTGGAACCACCCCAGATATATGAGGCATGCTCCATACAGAGACAAACAACACTTTCATAAGAGCAAGCAACTAGGGTGAATATTAAGGGGAGATGAAGGTTTGAGTTGTGTGTTTTCAAAGATATAGTTGCATGGAAGGTTGTGTCAAGTAGAGAAATTGAGGATTGTTTTGGTAACATTGAAAGCAACCATGTTTTCTCTGCCCCAATTTAAAATGTGAGATAGATCACAGGCCAGTTGCTCCAATGCTACTTTCCTTGTGTCTATTACCTGCTGTTATATATATATATATATATATATATATATATATATATATATATATATATATATATATATATATATATATATATATATATATATATATATATATATACACAATGCATTCCAGGACAAGAGCCAAAAAAATTTTAACACCAAAAAAAAATTTTTAACACCAGTCTTACATTTTGTTCAAACTTTGTATATCTTGTCTCTTTAACCTAAAAACATAGGAAAAGTTATTTATTTTTTTTTTTTTTTTTTAGTGGGGGGGGGGGCCCAAGTTATGACCCCCAGAATCTTGAGGTTCCAAAAATTTAAAATTTTTTCATAGGTGATAACTTTTAAGTCCTATTAGTGATAGAGATGTTGAAACAAAACGGGTTTGGTGTAAAAAGGCATGATAAACAAAAGTTATCCTAAATGCTTTTTTACAAATGACTGATATTTTAAACATTAACCAAAATTATAATATTGAGGGGCTGTTCCCCCTTTGATGCCAATTGCTACAATTTTTTTTACTGATGTACAAAACATTCTTTCATTTGTGCATAAAAGTATGAAATGAAATATTTGTGAATATCAGTATTTAAATGCTATTGTTAACTTTGAATAACATGGACTTAACAAAACATGTTAAAATATTATTTTACATTTATATTAACAAATTTTTTTTTTCCAGATATCTGCTTAAATCAAATATAAATATGTTTGAAAACTATAAAAAATGATGTTGCAATCCCTTTTATGATCATAAGGAGGTCATATTAAAAAGCTTGCATCCCATTTCAATACACTGTTTAGAACACTCGACAGTTTGGACTTCTTACAAATGCGTATGTGTGCACTGCATGAATGAAAAAACTTCAAAAGTATTGCAAACTTACAAGGAAAAAAAAAATGATTCATCTGATAAAGAATCAGTAACTGTTTATTACTTGAACACTTTTCAACAAAGCTTAACATAAAGCAAAATAAAAATAAAAAATTTCAAAACTTCTCAGATGGTTGTAAGGCACGATATGAAAACTTTCAATTTATTTAACTTGTGCTATCATGAGTGATTTTGAAATGAAAGTAGCATGGAAATTCTTTGCAAGTAGCAAAAAGTGTGTGCAATGGAATAGGGGGGCAAATTTAAAAGAGCAGTTGCAAAAAGCAGCTTGCAAATAAGTAGCAGACAACATTTTGAATCCAGAATCAATTTACATCATTTGTAAATCTATTATTCTTAAATACCAAACATTTTGTTTCACATCTCCATCACTAATCAACATATGTTATGAACTCATTAAAAAATTTCTTTATAATTTTGGGGATCTGTATATTTCATCCTTTAAAAAAAAAAAAATTTTTTAACCACCCTTTATTTGTTTTTAGGCAAAATAGACAAGATATACAAACTTTGAACAAAATCTAAGACTTAGCAGTGTCACGCACTGTCTGATTTGTCTGATATATATATTTAATATATATATATATATATATATATATATATATATATATATATATATATATATATATATATATATATATATATATATATATATATATATATATATATATATATATATATATATATATATATATATATATATATAATATATATATATATATATATATATATATATATATATATATATATATATATATATATATATATATATATATATATATATATATATTATATATATATTATATTGTTAAATTTAAGTTTTCAATTATTACTGCATACAATATGTTCTATGTTTTACTTTGGGTTTTCAAATCAATTCTATGTAACAGCTATTCATCTCAAAGAAATATAGATATGCATTTGAAAACTTATTAGATTTGAACAACTATAAACATGAAATTACATTTTTTTTCACAGTATATATATATATACAGATCCTGCTGCACAAAGCTTTGATTTCCAAACTTTCCATCTTTCAAAGAATTTATTTTCACTGAATCTTTCCTTTTTTCCTTTCTATCCTTCACTGTGATTCTTTTTCTTTCTTTTTATTTCCTTTCTGGTCTTCTATCAATTTTTCTATCTTCAAAGCAGCAACTGTAGACAGACCCTTCTCTTTCTTTAATCTATAAATAGTGAAGGATCTGTTCTATCATTCTTTTCTAATTTCATCAATGACCTCTCTCTCTCAAACACTCCTATGACTCCACAACTCTCCTTTCAATTTTTCCACTCCAACAAGTTAATTGATGCAAGAAGGGTGGCCTTGGAGTGACTGACTTCTGATCTTTCTCACATTTCAAATTGGGGTAGAGAAAACAGTTGTTTCAAATGCCTCAATTCCTCCATCTTTCTACTCGACAACCTTCCACACAACTATGACATCTTCAGAAATACTACACTCAAACCTTCATGTCCTCAATATTCTCAGAGTTTCTTTTTCTCATGATCTTTCTTGGAAGGATCACATTACTTCTCTTTCTAAACAAGCTTCTAAGAGATTGTGTTCTGAGGTGCCTTCAGAATTTCTTTACTCCACCACAGTCACATCGCATACCTCCTTCATTGAGAAGGGCTCATGCAACACTGAATTTTTACAGTCTCATCCTTTCTCTTTTCAACTCTCCAACTCCAGACATAACTACTATGCTCAATCTTATATGTACTCTACTGGTAAAGTCTGGAACACAATCCCTTTATCTGCTTTTCCAACTTCCTTTGACTTGCATACCTTTAAACACTGTGTATCGGGTCATATTGGGAATTTTTTTTCTTTTCTTTTTAAAAAAGTTCACATTTCAAGAGCATTGTCCTATTAGCAACCTGATTTCTGACATTTCCCCAGCTCTGGTGGAGATTGGTAGGCCCCTGGCCTTTGCCCACCAGAGGAAACAAAAAAATTATATATATATATATATATATATATATATATATATATATATATATATATATATATATATATATATATATATATATATATATATATATATATATATATAGGGCTACCCAAAAAATGCTTCCCACATTTCAAAAGCCTGTAGCAAGTAACAGTAGTCATGCAGAAGGGGAAAGGCTAGATTATATTGATAGCTCAAGCCCAGCCATCATCAATCGCCATTTGCTGTGAGTTTTTTTACAAACTATCATTCCATGATCACTCTGCAGGTCTTTTAAAAACTTTTCCAAGGAGCCAAAACATTCTAAATCAGAAAGCCATTTTAAGATAAATTGAAAATTTCCAAGCAACAGGCTCTGCTTTAAAATGCGATATGTGAACAGTACTCCATACAAGAGCGGATAAGATCTCAACCTGAACAGAACTCCCAGCTTCTTAAAGGCTGCTTTAGCAAACATTGTGATATGAGGTTTCCAAGACAATTTATTGTTTATGTTTAGACCAAGAGTGTTAATGTTATTTACCGGTGAGACTTGAGAGCCATTGAAGAGGATAAGTTTGTAGGTGTTTTTGAGAGGGAGATGTGAAGCTAGATGTGAAGCTAAGTTTTTAAGGTGTTGAATTTCACAAGGTTGAGGCAACCCCACCAGGAAATCCCATCCAGGCAAGAATAGAATCGGAAAGTTGAAGATGAGAAGCAACTCTAAAGCAAAAGAGGGAGCAGATTTGAAATGAGTAGAAGAATGTAGAGTTGAGTCATCAGCATAAGAATGAATAGAGTTAGAAGTGGAGTTGAGAAGATTGTTTATGAAAAGTAAGAATAAAGATGGAAATAAAACAGAACCCTGAGGAACAC
>SEYY01016306.1:10000-12811 GCA_009176605.1 Armadillidium nasatum
TAAAATATTTTTTACTTTTATTTTATTTTTTTTTTTTAATTTTATTGTTTTTTTTTAGTTTTACAGTTCTTTAAGTGTTTTTTAATAATAATTTGGGGAATTTTTTAGCAGTTAAAAATATTCGTTGTAAATATATGTCAAGACACTGAAAGGGCTGAAATGATGCAGATCTTCATGAAGAATTATAATAAATATTAATTATATTATATTATAATAATTAATTATAATAATTAAATTATTATAGTTTACAATGAAATAATTAATAAAATAGGCCAGAAAAAACTTTATAACCAAAAAAAAAAAAATAAAAAATAACATTGCAAACACGCAAAATATACGAAAATGTTTAAAAAAATAAAAATTAAGATACTTAATATTATCCTTTTTATTTAAATTATTATTATTATTATTATTATTTATTGCTTTGCAAAATCTAAAAAAAATATCATTAAATGAAGGTGTTAACATGAAAAAAAAAAAAAAAAAAAAAAACCTATTAACATGCAGCAGGAATGAATACATGTTTATTTTGTAATACAAAAAATATCCCTTAAAAAACTGTGGGTTTTAACACTGCTTATGACAACGCAATATTAATTACGCGTTTTTTATGAGGTCATCAATTAATTACAAATTCTGCTAGTTATATAGAAAATTATATAATATATATATATATATATATATATATATATTATATATATATATTATAATATATATAATAATATAATATATTAATAATAATATATATAATATATATATATATATATATATATAATATATATAGATAGATAATTAGATAGATAGATATAGATAATGATAGATAGATAATAGATAGATAGATAGATAGATAGATAGATAGATATAAACGAGCTGAACAACTTCCTATCTCCCTTTCCTGGAGGGGAAGGTTCCTCACCTTTCTCCCCCTTTTCTTGTAGGACACTCTCGACATATTTTTGAGCTTGGAAGACGGTGTTGATTGCCCAAAGAGCTCCTGAAGGAAGCATCGCTGCCACACTCAAGGTCATGTCGTCAGGAACTTTTACGAGATATTTAACGTCTGGTACGGCAACTATATTCATCATAACTACAATTATAATTATTATATATATATATATATATATATAATAATATATATATATATATATATATAATATATATATATATATATCTTAACTTAGCTTAACATACCTAACACTGCTTAATCTTTAATAAACTAACACTTGCCCCAACCTAACCTAACCTAACCTAACCTAACCTAACTTAACCTAACCTAACCTAATCTTGCCTAACCTAACCTAACCTATGCAGTAAAAAAAAAATAAAAAAAGTGTCCCAACGAATCTTCGACAAAATGCCAAAAATGTCACAATGACACTTTTAACAAAGGAAAGACATATTACTTATAAGAAAGGTGCTTCACCAATTTATTTCCTATTTAGGAAAATTGAAAGAATACGTGGTGACATTTTTGTAAGTTTTTCGTTAGGACATTTTTTTTGCATTGTGTTAGGAAATAGACCAGGAGATTATATCAGTTAGTAAATATAATATATACTTATATATATATTATTATATATACTATATATATATATAATAATATTATATACTATATAATATATATATGTGTGTTGTGTGTGTGTGTCGTCTGTGTGTGGTGTGTGTGTGTATGTGTGTGTGCGTGTTTGTGTGTAAAACTCATGTAAGTGAAGCACATAACTTATTCCTAAAATCCATACCCATCTGGGTGATCCTCATAAGGGTATACTATTACCCTGTCTCCAACGCTGACCCCTGAATTTTTAGCTTCATCTCCGAGGTCACTGACGAAACCTGAAACTTCGAACCCAGGGTAGAGAGACGTGTCCCTCACTGAGGCCTTTTGAGAACACCCGGACAGTAAACTGCTTTTCGAGGTGATTGAAAATCTTTTTGAAGAAGCTGAACTTAGTAGATAGCAGACCCCAGATTTTTACCTACATAATATACTATATACTAATAATATATATTATATATATACTACTATATATACTATATATATATATATATATATAATATATATATATACTATATATACTATATATAAAATATATAATATATATAATATGTATATATATATATATATATATTTATATTATTATACTATATAATATAATATATATATATATATATATATATATATATAACTATATATATAACTATATATATATATATATATATATAAAATATATATAAAATTAGGAACATAAGAGAATTATTCTGAGGTGTATCAAAAGATTGATTTTGTATATTTTTTCTTCGTGGAAGCTTATTTTAACTTTTATTTATAATAACTTTATTTATATACAAATTTATAAATTCTCAATAGAAATTTGATAACATATTAAAGCAGTCCTTCCTAACCTTTTCTTGCTCGTGGACCCCCTGAATCCTAACTTATGTAGACCCACTGAATCCTAACTTTACATATGTAGACCCACTGGGTCCTAACTTTAAGTATGTGAAATCCCCTTTACTAAAATATCTCATTAATCAATAGACTCACTAATAAGAAATAACAACTTTACCTTAATTGTAGCTCCTTTTGGCGGAACATCTGGCATCGTAGACTCCATGCTAAAAATGTCAGGAGGATCCCTGCTTACCCTTCTTATAATGAGAGTAGGTTTTGACATTTTCTCTGAAATTAAAAACAGCTTTTTAAGATACAGTTTATTATATCTGTCCTTTTAGCTAATAGCTGAACTTAAGTACATTAGTAATATTAATTCTACCAACATAATAATAATGATAATAATAATAATAATAATA
>SEYY01016309.1:2500-10452 GCA_009176605.1 Armadillidium nasatum
ATCATCCTACTTCAGAGTTCCCTTCAGTAACAAGAGAATCTCCGTCGGGAAATGGGTCAAGGTCCCCAAGTTCACGAGGGGAGGGAGAACCCCCAGGAGGGAGGAGTCGCAACAGAAATTCGGTATATATATATTAATATATATATATTAGTATATATATATATTATATTATAATATTATAATATAATATATATTTTAAAATAATAAAAAAAAAAAAAAAAAAAAAATTTTTAATAATATATTAAAATATTTAGTTTTAAAATATTATAATAATAGATGTGCTCAGCTCTTGATTTTAGGTATTGACCTATTTTTTAATAGCTTTTTAATGTTATTTAATACTTATTTTAATATTTTTTAATATGATTAAACATTTAATAAAATCGTTTTAGTCTCATAATGCACCTCCAACAAAAACGTTAGTTTAATGTTTAAAAAAACGTCATACAATTTGATTAGTTATTTCATACGAAGAAAACACCTTGTGGTTGCAAAAAATTTGCAACATTATGCTTTATATAACGACGAGAGAATTGTATGTTCACACATGCCGCTCGAGCGATTCTATTGTACGATGTGGTTGCAAATGAATTGCAACCGATCGTACTAAACTTTGTTTATAGTGCAAGAAACATTTTGTGCAGAAATTTAAGAAAAGTATGCATATTTCAACTTTTTGTTCTTCACAGTTAGATATTTTTTATTTATTTATTATTATTATTATTATTATTATTACTATACTTACTAATAATAATAATATAATAATAATAATAATTTTTTATTATTATTATTATTTATTAATAAGTTTAGGTTACAAGGTTCTTCATGTTTTCGAGAAAAATGTTTCTCTTTGGCTTAAATGCACCTAATCTGACAAAATTATAAACTTTAATTTTAATTTTTGTTCATTAGGTAAACAATTTCTCCTGGCTTTCAATCTCAGTATGTATGCAACGTATAATATTGTTACCAACACGTGCTACTACATACAACATCAATCCTGTTTTCTTTATGACAAACATAAGCAAAATCCACAGCAGCAAACAATTTCTCGTTGTTAATCGTGTAGGAGGGTTGCTGCTTTATTTTAAATTTTTGAACTGAATTTACTATTAAAAAATAGTAGGCTTACAATTGGAAAAGGTAATAAAATTTTTTATAAAAATTTTAAAATGAATATTTAAATATATATATATATATATATATATATATAATATATATATATATATATATATATAATATATATATATATATATATATATATATATATAATATATAATATATATTTATATATATATATTATAAACCTTTTTAAACGGAACAAAGAAGTCCCTCAGCCCCCAGAGAATGGAAGAAATAAAATATATAATATATATATATATATATATAATAATATATATAATATATATATATATATATATATATATATAATATATATATATATATATATATATATATATATATATATATATATATTAATTATTTATTTATTTAATTATTATTATTATTATTATTATTATTATTATTATTATTATTATTATTTATTATTATTATTAAATCAGGACAGAAAAACTGGTGATCGTTCCCGTCCCATGAAATCCCCAAACAGAAGCCACGCGCGGACGAACGATAGTGGAATGGGTAAAAGCTATCGAACCAGCGGCAGCAGTGGATTTGGTGTAAGCATTCGCAGTGGGGATGGCGGAAGAGGATCGAGAACGCGAGATGAAATAAGAGAAAAAGAATCAAGTAGTCAAGGACAAGAGGAAAGTCAAAGTCGAATCAAACAAGCCAACTTGATCAACAAAATGGTCAATCAGACTCGAGAACATCGAAAGCAAATCAAGTAAGTAGATTTTTAGAGACTCAAGCTTCCTACCTGACTTAACTTAATCTTCCTAGTAAGTTTGATCGCCCACTACGAAGATTTAAATTTTTTACGTAACCTAACCTGCTTAATGAGATAGAACGTCTTTTTTTCCCTTGAAGTGTGAAATTTCCTTCTTAACCTAACTTGCCTAATGAGAAGAAACGTCTTCTTCTAAGAAATTTCTTAACTAATCTAACCTGCCTAATGAGAAGGAACTTCCCCATGAAAGGATAAATTTCTCCTGATTTTACCATCATAATTTGGAGGAACATTGCCTTGAGCAGCATTTCCCAACCTTTTTAACCTCGCGAACCCCCAAAAAGTCAAAACCAAGATAATTACCTCTTACGCCTGGCAGGGGTCAAAGTCAAAAGTGTATATTGGGATATTTATCGTACGGTTGATTAAAAAAATTTCAAATATTCACGACAATTATTTCATGAAAATAAAATAGCTTTAGCTCAAATATTTTTTAGTCATTCGGAAAAGAAATCTTTAAAAAGTAAACAAAATTTAATGTAAGCAAAGGTTATTGAAATTTCTTGAAAAGGGGTTTTCATAATTAAATATTTTATTTTCTTGTGACCCACTGCGACCCCCCATATATGTGAATTATAACCCCAAGGTTGAGAAATTTTAGCTTAGAGGATTAAACATATCTAGAAATAAAAAAAGGAGAATATAATATTTTGGAGGATAAAATTTCACGTTCCGACCTAACCTACCCACCGAGAGGTAACATTACCTATAGGGAAATAAAGACTCAAAACTTCAAGGAGATGGTTTAAGTCTCTTGAATGTATAATTTTACACCTTACTAAAATTGTTTAATGCCATCTTGCGGAATAAAATTACCTAACCTGATCTAAAACTTATTTTCTATTTTTCAAAGCTGGAGAGAAATTCACCAGAAAAACCTTTAAAGTAGTATAGAGTAACTCCAGAAAAGTCCTTAAAGTAGGACAGAGTAAATCCTTTTCCTGTCTGTCTTCGCAGTTTCTTGGCAATTTTAAAGGCTTTTGTAATTTTTGTTGCTAACTACACCAACTGCAGCATAGCTACGTTCAATATTGTTTCAGAAATATTCATATAATTAAATACAAAAGAAACCATCCTGAATTTTGTAATTTTGCATTTCTTCTTTAGCCCTTGTAAATATATTTATATAATTCAATAAATAATACTTGTAAATGTTCTTTAAACTTGGAATTCAAACTTTATGGAACTGTGTTCCAGAACTCTCGAAAGCGAACTTGAACGACTTCGATCATCTGGAGATGCTTTGTCTAATTGTGAGGTCAGTCAAAATGATGTGGAATGGCGACCCGGGGACGTGGTTGGTGAAGGCTCATTTTCGACTGTCTATAAAGGGTCTTACTGCGGAACTGATGTCGCTGTGAAGGAACTCAAATTTAAATTATCGCAAGTATGTCAAATTTAGAGTAGTATTCATTACCATAAATGTTTTTGTTTGTTTTTAATAAAAAATATTATAAAGAAACTATAATTTTCAATGGTTCGATAAAGTATAAATATCTTTTAACTGCAGAAAAAGGGAAAATGTCAACTACAACTTAACAGTTTCATTTTATGGAAGGACATCTAAAAACAACATTAACATTAACATAAACTTTCATTTCTAATTCTTTCTGATATTTTTTAGGATGATAAAAATTACTTCCGATCTGAAGCAGCCCTGTTACAACAGCTTCATCATCCTAGAGTAGTCCTTCTGATGGGTGTGTGTACTACTGCAACTCGACCGTTCATGCTTCTGGAATTTTTATCAGGAGGAACTCTCCACACTCTTATTCATTCAAAAACGTGAGATTTACATGTTTGCAGCTTCGAATGAATGTGAAAAATGAATGAATAACTGTTAAAATAAATTAGTGAATGAGAAGATATATATTTAAATGAAAAAAAATATTCAAATATCTTTAAGAATAATGAAAGTTTAAATTTTAATCCAATTATTTTAAGGCAGAAATCTTTCGTTTTATATGAATTTATATATAATTCGTGAAAATTTCCAAAATTTTCTGATACCTTTAAATAATTTTATTATCTAGAACAGGGGTTCAAGGGTCTCCACCCTTTTTTTTTATTGTGAACCCCCTCAGTCCTAACTTTCCGTATTTGGACCCCCATATACTCATATGTAATATTCTTACATTAAATAAGCATTTTTTTCTTTGAGGACTCCCTCAAAGTTTCTTTTGGCCCTGGGGATTCATGTGGTCCCTGAGGGCCTATGTGGTCCGGGGGTTTCCATGTGATCCCCTGGGGGTCCATGTAGAAAACGCTGATTTAGAATAACTAAAATTAGAATCAGAAAAGAATCAAGTCTGATTCAATTTCTAGAAAATATTCGATTCTTATCATTGTGGATTCCTTATCATAATAGTATTAATTTATATTAATAATATATTATTATTGATATATAGCCTAACATACTTGCATCTTCTGACCATCCTGTTAAAAGTCAGCATATCCACTTGACCACTTTAACAATTAGTTATCCTCATCCACATGACCACCCATTTATATCAGAAATCCCAGTTCTTATATATATCTAATTCAACTATCTATTACAACTATCTATTACAACTATCTATTACAGAAGAGAAAGACTGGACCACGCAGCCTACTTTGCCATAGCCAAAGATGTAGCTCAAGGTTTAAACTATCTTCATAAGCATGATCCCCAAGTAAGTTAACTAAGTGCAACTATTGTTATATTACCATTTCATCTACTGCTTTTACTATCAAGTAATAATAATATTAATAATGATAATAATAATAATAATAATAATAATAATAATAATAATAATAATAATAATAATAATAATAATAATAATAATAATAAGCTAGAATCGCACATTTTCTACCTTCACTAGAATTGTTGAGAAGACGACAGAGTCTTCTGATTCAAACATATTACAGTGAAGTTGGCCATTCAAGGGCGACATTTTTAATTGAAAGTCAATTTTATTTTAGTTTCATTTGTAAATATTCTTTCTTTCCTGAATTTTTTTTAATCTTTACCTTGGTTGTAACTGTAGAGTGATTGACTCATGCGCTTGAATACGGTGGTTCGAGCCCTCTTTTGGATCTTAGGAAGAAATTTCCTGGAAAGTACCCCTCCTATAATAAAAGCCCGTAAGATTCAAATTTTTAATAAATAAATTAACTTCTTCAGGTTCTTCATCTCGATCTAAAATCGATGAATGTTCTTTTGGATGGTTACAGTAGAGCCAAAATAGCCGACTTTGGCTTCTCAATCTTAAGAAGATCAAGAGGTCCTGGAGGTGGATCGGCTGTTCAGAGAGGTTCAATCAGGTGATTAAGTGTATATTTGAACATTATGTAAAATGAAAAAATCATGTTAATTTTAATGATTTTTGTAAGATAAAATTTATAAATAACTAAACTTAAATATAATAAATAAAAAATTAAACAATGTTTGTTTATTTATTTATTTATTTAGCTTCCTACCTATTATATTTAACCAACCCCAAACCTATTTTAATCCTATATAACTTTATTATACAGAGGCACTCCTGCGTGGATGTCACCTGAGCTCCTAACGAAAGGAGAAGTCTCCCCAAAGTGTGACGTCTACAGCTACGCAATTATCCTGTGGGAGATGCTGACGGCGTCTCACCCCTTTCAAGGACTTGATATATATCGTGTATGTACTGAAATTTACATCTCAATATTTTTCCCGTCTTGAAGTGGCAGCACTTGTTATTAGAATAGAACACTTTAATAATAATAATAATAATAATAATAATAATAATAATAATAATAATAATAAATATTATTTACTATGTTATCATTTCTAACTAATAGATAATGGAAGCCGTGGAAGACGGTGTGAGGCCCCCGCTTCCCAAATCCGGAGTTTCGAATGAATTACGAGAGCTCATTACTTCCTGTTGGGCTCAGAATCCGTCGTTGAGGCCGAGTTTCGAAGAAATTCTTGGTGCTCTCGAAACGGCTTCGTTGCCTTCTTCATGGAGGAAATTACTGTCAAAAGCCAACATTGCCCCAGGGACTTTAGCGGATTTGAAGACAGCAAAGTATGTATCTAATGTCTTTATTAATCCTTTATTTGTTATGAATTTCGCTATTTTGGTATTAAAATGCCAAGTTTCTCCATTATTACCGAGAATGGTTCTGACAGACAAAGGGCTTATTTCATACATTTATGTTCTTCAAACCTTTAAGGTCACATTTATGAAAAATAGAAATTTATTTCAAACAGGTCACATTTTTGAAGACAAGAAATCTCTTCAAACCCTTAGGGTCACATTTATGAAGACTAGAAATGTTCTTCAAACCCTTAAGGTCACATTTATGAGGCATAGAAATGTCTTCAAACCCTTAAGGTCACATTCATGAAGACTAGAAATGTTCTTCAAACCCTTAAGGTCACATTTAAGAAGCCTTAAAATGTCTTACAAACCCTTAAGGTCATAAGAGAAGCAAACTTATCTCTCTGAGGACGCTAAACATAATTGTGTCACGTATTTAAATAATTTCACAATGCTTTTAAAACCTTTAACTGTCATTCTAATGATGACTTCATCCCCCCAACATGTGAGGAAAAGTTTCAGCCCCAGTGGTCCACGCTTTTTATATACACTCTTCCCTCCATAAAAAAAATGTTTTTAAGTTTTAATTTTTATATTAAGGAAAGCAAAAGGTTTACAAGAGTTTGGAAAAAAGTAATTTTAAAATTAATTTAAATATAAATTTAAAATACCTTCTGTAATTTATTTACTTTTTTTTTAGCACCTCTTAAGGGTCTACTTTTCAGTTGAATTGTTTTCACGTAATTTTTTTGTCGTCTCCTTAAAAGAAATAGGAAAATAATAATAGTAAACTATATTATTGATTGAGGATTGTTTTTTCCTCAAAATATTTGTTGTCAAGATCCCATCTGATAGTCTAATCTAACAAAAGTATATTATAAAAATTCTGAAAGAATTCATTTCGATGTCTACTTACCAGTTTCTGTAGGTTTCTCCATGAATGCATTTTGTTCGTGCCGTCTACCGTGCCTCAACGGTAGAGTGATTGTCTCACGTACTTGAGAGCGCCTGTTCGATCCCATTTGCGGATACTATGTATACCCTATCTAGAAAAGTTTTTCTCCTCGAATAGGGTAATGCCCGTGAGATGTAAACTTTTATATATAATTTTTTTTCTAAAAATTAAAAAAAGGAAAAAAAATTCTGTGATTTCAGACGCCATTTTTTAATTTTGTTAAATCCGGACTTATTGTTGATGTTTCATAATGGTCGCTCATATCCTAATTCGCATACGCTGAACATTCACAGAATTTTTAAAAAATTTGTATACACAGTATAATCTTCTTATGTGTATGAATAAAATATTCAAATCCGCGGATTTCCCTTCTGGCATCAGCATTATATTGGCATCCACGGATGCCAGAAATTTTACATCCAGGATCACTTTTTTTTAAGTTAAGTCCAAGGAGAACTTCTCTAGTGACTTGACTGACTTCTCTCTCCGTGAATCAAAACCAGATATTTTTACCACATAACCCAGCCCTGCTATAATCACATGCGCTATACACATGATAGTCATGCGAGATACAATAGGCAAAGAATTAAAATATTATTCGAATCATTTTTTCAAAACGTTTTTTTTTTCCTCTCCAAATGTAAGTCATTTTTATTTAATCGAAAATGATCATAAAATTTACATAAATTTAGCAAATTTATGTATATATATATATATATAAATATATATTATATATATATAGTTATATATATATAATATTTAATTATTATTATTTATTTTTTTTTTTTTTTTGCTGATATCAATTCCGGGCTTTCATGTGGGTAACAATTTTGTATATAATAAATATAAAATAATAATAATAAATTAATTTAATAATAATAATAATCCTCAGAGCTCTTATCAGTATGATTCAAAGGAGCGTTGAAATGCACGAGAGATCAAATAAAGGTCCGAGTCCAAGAAGGTCAAGAAGTGACGATGAAACAGAGGTCGAAGTTCGTGAAGAAAAATCATCTAAAATTCGCAG
>SEYY01016310.1:0-2500 GCA_009176605.1 Armadillidium nasatum
GAATGCGAGAGGCCAATTCCCTCGAGCACCTGCCATTGTAGTACCTGTAGAAAAGAGATAGCGCCAACGTCACGTCGCAGAGACAGAGGGTCAAGTGAGTTTGAAAGTAGGGGACAGTTTATTAATCTCTTAGCTTTTGACTCAACCCTATCCAGAAGAAAGGAGGAGCCGGAGCCCCCCCCAAATGTGAGAACAGTACTCCATATAAGGACGAATAAGACCCTTATATATTTGGAGTAACTGCTCAGAAGGAAAAAATTCTCGCAATTTGAACAGGTCTCCCATCTTCTTAGAGGCCGCTTTAGCAACCATTGTAATATGTGGTTTCCAAGACAGTTTGTTGTTTATGTTTAGACCAAGAATGTTAATGTTATTTACAGGTGTGACGGGAGAGCCATCGAAGAGGATAGGAAAGTTAGGAGGTGTTTTTGAGAGGGAGATGTGAAGTTGAGTTTTTAAAGAGTTGAATTTTACAAGGTTGCTATAACCCCACCGGGAAATCCCATCCAGATCGGCAAGAATGGAATCGGAAAGTTGAAGACGAGAAGCAACTCTAGAAGCAAAAGAGGGAGCAGATTTGAAATGAGTAGAAGAATGCAGAGTTGAATCATCAGCATAAGAGTGAACAGAGTTGGTAGTGCAGTGGAGAAGATCGTCAATGAAAAGTAAGAATAAGGTTGGAGATAAAACAGAACCCTGAGGAACACCACAGTTGACAGAAAAAGAGGAAGAGGTCGCTCCATCTACAAGAGCCGAAATGGAACGATCTGAGAGAAAACTAGACAATAGTAAGCAAAGAGAAGGAGGAAACCCAAAGGAGGGGAGCTTGGAGAGCAGAGACGCATGCCACACCCGGTCAAAAGCCTTGGATATGTCAAGCGCCACCACACAAGACTCCCCAAAGTCCCTAAGGGCAGAAGACCATAGATCAGTAAGATAGGAAAGTATGTCACCAGTTGACCTCGAGCGTCGAAAGCCATACTTGTGATCAGAAAGAAGAGAATGAGACTCCAAATGATCCAGGAAATGAGAGTTGAGAAGAGTTTCAAAAATTTTAGATAGAACACAGGTGAGAGCTATAGGTCGATAGAAGGGTCAGAGCGACTATCATTTTTCGGGATCGGTTGAACAAACGCACGCTTCCAGCATTGAAGAAAAGTATTAGTATTAAGGCATAGAGAGTAGAGCTGAACGAGGACAGGCGCTAACTCGGAAGCACACTCCCTCAGAACACGAAGGGGAATGCCATCCGGGCCACTGGCCTTCCTCACGTTCATAGATTTCAGGATCCCATGTACCTGATCATGAGTAATTACAGGCAGAGACATGGGACACCTGAGAGGAGAAGGAGTAGGAGGAGGGATGTCAGAATCGAGCAGGGTGGAATTAAATGAAAAAAGGAGGCCGAAGAGATTAGCCTTTTCAGAAGGAGTATTAGCAACAGAACCATCAGAGCGAATAAGAGGAAAGGCAGAATTACAGAAGTTGTTAGAGATATTTTTGACAAGAGGCCAGAAATTTTTATCAGTAGGAGAGCCATGGAGGTCAGCGCACTTCCTTTTAATGAAAGTACGCTTAGTCCGTCGAAGAACATCATTGCAACGATTCCGAGCTGAATGAAAATTAGAAAGAGTGATAGGAGAAGGAGAGCTTTTCCATTCACGATAAGCATTGTCTCTCTCCCGAAGAGCAAGAGAACAATTGCCATCGAACCAAGGATTTTGAGAAGAAAAAGATTTATTTGAAGGTGGAATAAATCTGCTCATCCCGTCAAGGATTACGGCCCCTACCTTTTCAGCAGATATATATATATATATATATATATATATATATATATATATATATATATATATATATATATATATATATATATATATATATATATATATATATATATATATATATATATATATATATATATATATATATATATATATATATATATATATATATATATATATATATATATATATATATATATATATATATATATATATATATATATATATATAGGTGTAGATTGTTTCTGACTTTCGATATTTTTTATATCGATATTTTTTATGTCGATATTTTATTTTAATCGATACTTTTATACCTATAATTCTTGTGTACGTTAGCCTCTTTTACGGCAAATTCTTGTGTAGGTTAGACCTCTTTTTACGGCAACTTCGGTAGTTCAGGTTATGATAAGTCGAATTAGGTTCTGCTAGAAAAATAAGTAATAATAATTGTGTCTATGTCTAGTGTAATAGGCCCGTACACATCTAATTCCCGGCAACATTCTTGTTTACGTTTGGCCTCACCGATATTTTCGATTATCGATATTTTCGGACAGTCGAAAGTCAGAAACAATCAACACCTTTACCTATATATATATATATATATATATATATATATATATATATATATATATATATATATATATATATATATATATATATATATATATATATATATATATATATATATATATATATATATATATATATATATATATATA
>SEYY01016310.1:7500-12500 GCA_009176605.1 Armadillidium nasatum
GTATTATGTTTTCTGGATTGGAAAAAGCATATGATAGAGTATGCAGGATGAAGTTGTTCGAAATATTAATGGAAAGGTGGTTGAAAGTGAAATTACTGAAGAGGATTGAAGCCTTTATTCAAATTGTAGATCAAGACTGATGGTGAAGAGGGAGGTATCGTATTGGTTTAGCAAAGAATTGGGATTGAGAGAGGGTGTGTAATGACGTCATATAAATATATATATATATATATATATATATATATATATATATATATATATATATATATATATATATATATATATATATATATATATATATATATATATATATATATATATATATATATATATATATATATATATATATATATATATATATATATATATATATATATATATATATATATATATATATATATATATATATATATATATATATATATATATATATATATATATATATATATATATATATATATATATATATATATATATATATATATATATATATATACATTAGGGCTGAAAAAAATTTTCTTTCCAAAAACCACAGTGTGCACTGACGTCTGAATGATGTTATAATTATTATATATCAAATTATTTGGTTATTCCACCTCCTCATCCCTCGCACAACATCCCACCCTCTGAAAAATTTAAAAAAAATAAATAACAAAACGTCTTCTTTCTTTTAACATTAGCTCAGTTTCTGATAATAAGGTATTAGATATAAACTTACTACACACACATCAAATATATATACACAAACACTTTTCACAAACGCCTATCCCCTCAACTTTAAATGAAAATGAAAAGAAATCAACAAAACTTATAAATTTCATCAGTTATTTTTACTTTTGACTATATATAATAATAATAATAATAATAATAATAATAATAATAATAATAATAATAATAATGATTATATGCGACGAGAGAGTTCAGAAGAGCAGTGTCCATTGTAAGGAGAGCTGTATGAGTGGAACCACCCCAGATGTGTGATGCGTACTCCATACAGGAGCGAACAACACCTCTATACAGGAAAAGTAACTGGAGTGGAGTGAAGAAATAATGCAGACGCCTCAGAACACCTAACCTCTTAGAAGCTTGTTTAGAAAGAGAGGAAATGTGATCTTTCCAAGAAAGATCACGAGAAAAAGAAACTCCAAGAATAATAAGGAGAGATGAAGGTTTGAATTGAGTGTTTTCGAGGAAGATATCATAGTTGTGTGGAAGATTGCATCGAGTAGAGAGATGAAGGAAATTGGTTTTGGTGGCATTGAAAATGACAATATATTCTTTGCCCCAATTTGAAATGGGAGATAGATCAGAGGTCATCTGCTATAAGGCTGCCTTCCTTGCGTCTTTTAACTACTGTTGAGTGGGGCGCCTTCAAATTGAAAAGAGAAATGAAAGGTGGAGTCTTCAGCATAGGAGTGGATAAGGGATGAAGTAACAGTTGGGGATAGGACTGATCCTTGAAGAACACCATTATTAATAGATATAAAGGAATAAAGATGGCCGTCTACAGCAGCTGCTATAGAGCGACCAGAAAGGAAATCAGAGAGAAGGTCTCAGAGAAAAGGATACACTCCGAAAGACTGAAGTTTGGAAATCAAAGTTTTGTGTCAGACACTATCGAAAGTTTTCGATATGTCCAGCGCGACAGCAAAAGACCAAGAGTCAGAGAAAAAGGAAAGGAGATCACCAGTAGAGCGTTTCTTACGAAAGCCATATTGGCGATCAAAGATAAGATTAGAAGAATTGAGATGTTTACAAATCTTCCAGTTAAGGATAGATTCGAAAACATTAGAAAGAAAGGAGGTTAATGAAATATCATGGTAGTTTGAGGTTTGGGAGAGGTCCCCCTTCTTCGGTAAAGGCTGAATGAGCGCACGTTTCTAGCAGGAAGTGAAGCCTGAAGTAGAAAGACATAGACGAAATAGTTTACCTAGCTAGGGTTCAAGCTCATAAGCACAAGTTTTGAGAACCACCGGAGGAATACAATCAGGACTGTACGCCT
Source organism: Armadillidium nasatum (assembly GCA_009176605.1). Lineage (NCBI taxonomy): Eukaryota > Metazoa > Arthropoda > Malacostraca > Isopoda > Armadillidiidae > Armadillidium > Armadillidium nasatum. The sequence goes on from SEYY01016310.1 coordinate 9,503, forward strand.
TCTTAGTGTTAAGCTCAGTGAGAACAGAAATGACGTCTTTAGAAGAAATTATAATTTTCGGCATAAATGAGTTGGAGGAGGTTGAAGGAGTAGAAACAGCTCCGGAAACGTCTAATGTTGAACTAGTGGCAAAAGTTTGAGCGAAGAGTCCAGTTTTGGAGGAAGACAAAACAATGTTTTGTAAAGTAGAGAATTCAGAAAAATCCAAATTAGATACTAAAAGAGGGAAAGAGGGAGAAGCAAAGTTAGAGTTGACATTTTTTTGCAAAATGCCAGAAAGAACGTAAAGAAGAGGAACCAGAAAGATTGTTGCATTTTAAACGGAGAATTGATTTTGGACGATCCTGGATGAAATAAAAGTTGCATATGTTTCTGGAGTTTGAAGACAACGGTAATCTCTGAAGGCATCATCCCTGCGGCGGATAGCATGATAACAAGTAGAGTTAAACCAAGGTTTATTAGGCTTCGTAGAAGGGAAAGAATATGGATGTACGCCTCCATGCCAAAGAGAATCACCTCGGTTGCGCGCTATCACACTAAGAGGAACCCCTACTACGGAAATTGTAATTATTCCATGAAAATCAGAAATGTACAACCGCAAGTCAGACCAGTCAGGGGCACCGAAATGCTAGAAACGTCTCCTCGCCGAAGGCAGGCTCCGTTTTTGAGGAAGACTGGAAGAGACAGGAGAAGATACGGTGATAAGGAGGTGATGGATGAACCCAGAGGAGGAAAGAGTTTGACAGTGTAAAGAGAAGGATAAGAAGTAAGGTAAAGATCAAATATCCTGTGTTCATCACCAAGGTTGTTCTGGATAGAAAATTGGAAATCGAGTTCCCCAGCTGGATCATGAGAACTAGATGAAAGCCATTGGCGGTGGTGAACATTTAAATCACCTAAAATGATGACTTCAGCGAAAGGAAATGAAGAAAGAATGTGTTCTATTTTGGAGTTAAGATTCTCGAAGAACTTTGGATAATCTTTAGAGTTAGGAGATATGTAGAGAGAACAAATGAATTTAGTTGTAGAGTTGCAAGAAAGTTTAAGCCATAAAGTAGAGAATTCAGAAGAATCCAGATTAGATAAACGAGAATATTCAACATCGTTCTGCACATATTCGCAGCATTCGCATTTGGTTGAAAATTGAGGATAGAGATAGTAAGAAAAAACAGAGTAGGGTTTGCTGTCAGCGCACTCAGACACCTGAGTTTCCGCTAAGAACAAGAGATGAGGTCTAGGAGAAGAGAGGTGAGTTTCAACAAAGTGAAAATTAGAAAAGAGACATCGAATGTTGCAGAAGTTAATGAAAAAGGAAGACCGTGCACTAATGAAAGTCGGCATAGAAATCTTGGTGGCACTAACCCCATCACCGGAGGCCAACAACTCCCAAGTGGTTATGGGGGAAGGAGAGGATGAAGGCTGTTCTTTGGATGCCACCCCTCAAAGCATCTTCGATGCAGTTTTATGTTTTGCCATTTTGAAGTTAAATTTTAAAGATAATGTACGAGTAAGCGCTTGTAAACTTGTGCTAACATAAGAAGTGCGTCGAGGAAAGGAGAAGTGGGAGCATAAACACTCCATTGTGAGACTATAATACACTAGAGACCCTCCGAGAAGGTGAAACGTGGAAAGGAACTAACCAAAGAGCAACGGAGTGAAAAGGAATGGTCTAGTCCATCCTATAACTCAGCAGTTAAGCCCAATGGTGAGTACTTTCATCGCTTCGGACGGTTCTACGTCCTTCCGATATATATATATATATATATATATATATATATATATATATATATATATATATATATATATATATATATATATATATATATATATATATATATTGTGTACATACTAAAGAGCAAAAGTAAAGCACCTTGTGCATTTTAACAGTTGGGAGGTCCTGACGACATTGTAGGGTAATGGAAGTGCCTATGTGCTAAGGTGTGCCCGTACCTACCCAAATAATGCAGTTCAGCAGCGATGGGCAATATCGACGAAATTCGATTAAAGGGCAAACCAGCCAAATTCTGTGAATGACGTGGTAGGGGAGATACCATTACTGGTATGCCGGGTATGACGAGAATCGAGAGTATTCAACCTTTAACGTTTGTGCAAGTAATATGGGGAGGTAACGACGGAGTTTGATCCGCGACAACTGTGAGGCAATCACAAAAGTGTCAGCTAAAGGGTACGGCCAACTCCAACTGGGCTGACATTTCGGGGTCTCCCCTACAACCATCGGAAATGTCCTATAGAGATGCGAATTGAAACATGCTCCCACCAGGTAGGCTGGCCACGGGTAACAATGGCCGTAGTGGATAGATATATACGATTAATGGCAGCTCGCGATTGACGTAAAACACCACGAGACCATCGTGCCGAGATGCAAGATGTCCGTAAGACCCATGTTAGCATTAATACCATTAAGCGTTGCCTCGCGGAACATAGATAACACCCACGTAATCCAGCAAGAGGGCTCCAGCCCACCAAGGAGCAATAAAGAGCAAGGATAGCTTTCGCACAACATCACCTGCATTAGCGTCCCCAGGATTGATCGATTATCCTTTTTACGGGTGAGTGCCGATTCAATCTGCGCATCGTTGACGGAAGTTCCAGGGTTTACCGGAGGCGTCATCAGCGTTATGCAACATGCACAATGCACGAGATAATCCCTATTGGTGGTGGGTCCGTTATGGTTTGGGGTGGAATATCTTTCCATACCCGCACGGAGTTACACGTCTTCGATGCAGGGTACCCACCCGGGCAATGATACATAAAGGATATACTTAAAACCGTATGTCGTACTTTTTCGTCCCTACATCGGCGAAGCCTTCATCCTTATGCAGGATGTAGCCAGATGTGTTGGTGATTACCTCAATACTGTAGGGATTCGAACATTGGATTGGCCTGCTCACAGTTCCGACCTAAACCCCTTCGAGCATATGTGGAACACACTGAAAATAACCGCGACAAACGGTTGTACGCCTATTTGAGGAACTGC
>SEYY01016310.1:20000-21785 GCA_009176605.1 Armadillidium nasatum
ATGGCGTTGTTAGGGGGATGGAGAGGGAAGGGAAGGGTATTAGGTTGGAGAGGGGGAATGGGAGGTAAATGTCTTGTTGTTTGCGGATGATGCGGTGTTAGTGGCAGAATCTGGGGAGAAGTTGAGGATGTTGGTGAAAGAGTTTCTGAGGGAGTGTGCGTCAAAGGGATTAAGGGTAAACTCGGCAAAGAGTAAAGTGATGAGGATTGGGGGCGGGGATGAGGCAATAAGAGGGGAGGAATGGGAGGGTGTTGAGGTGGGGGGAGTGAAATTTGAGGAGGTGGAAGAGTTTAAATATCTGGGAATGCTTGTGGAGGGGAAAGGGGGAGTGGATGGGGAAATAAAGAATAGAGTGATGGAAGGAATGAAAGTGATGGGGGGACTGAGGGAAGTATGGAAGAAGGGGAGAATATCAAAGGAAATAAAGGTAAGAATGTTTGAGAGTATGTGTCTGCATCTGCAATGTATGGGTGCGAACATGGGTGATGAATGCTCAGATTAGGAAAAGATTAGAAGTTTTTGAAATGATAGGACTGAGGGCTATATGTGGGTTAAGGAGGGTAGATAGAATCAGGAATGAAAGAATAAGAGAGATGTGCGATGGAAGAGGGGAATATGGGCAGAGCGGAAGAGGGTGTATTAAGATGGTTTGGACATATGTGCAGAATGGATGAGATAGGATGGTGGGTAGAGTCATGAGATCCAGGTAGAGGGAGGAAGGGGGAGGGAAGGCGAGGTGAGGTGGATGGATGGGGTGAGGGAGATATTGGGGGAGAGAGGTTTGAATGTGGCCGAAGGTGGAGAGTGCGGAGGACAGAGTGAGATGGAGGGCAGTGGTGAGGGGGGAGGGGAGATAGAGTGTAGATGTGTGGGTGTAAGCGAACTGTGACGGGCACCACCCCACGTGAGTGGAAGGGTGAAGGGTAAATAAAATAAAATAAAATATAATATATATATATATATATATATATATATATATATATATATATATATATATATATATATATATATATATATATATATATAGTGAGTTAGTGAGTGCGTGTGTGCGAGCGTGCGTGTCTGAGTGTGTGCGTGTGTGCGTGTGTGCGTGATTTTTTTTTTTTTTTTTTTTTTTAAATGCCTAATTTGAGTGTTCGTGGGGCTGGGCGTAGACGGGGGCTTTCTATTACCTTTGCTAACGTTCGTGGCCTTCGTTCTAATATCGCGTCTGTTGAACACTACCTCACTACCTCTCTTCCTAACCTTTTACTTCTGTCTGAGACCCAGCTGGACAGGGATTCTTTCTCTAGCAATCTTAATGTCTCTAACTACAACTTTTTTCACAATTTCCGTCTAAATGGAGGAGTTGTGCCTATATCAACATTAACACTCCTGTGACACGCTCGTAAATCTAGAATCTCCTAATTTCGATGTTTTATGGCTTAAAATCTGTCTTCCTACACTACAATTATCTTGTGCTTCTGCTACTGCTCCCCTAATGGAACAGATTTTCCAGTCTTTTTTCAATATCTTACTGCTACTCACGAGACTGTCACTTCTTCTCATCCAAATGCTGAGGTCCTCTATTTAGGGGATTTCACGTACACCACACTGAGTGGTTGGGTTCCTCTCATACTGATACAGGTGGGAGGAGGCCAATTCATTCAGCATTCTTAACGATCTGGAGCAGTTGATTAGGGAACCCACACACATTCCAGATCGTCCTAACCAATTCTTGAATACACTTGATTTATGCTTCACACTACTCCTTCTAGATATAAATACACCATTTTCCCTCCTATT
>SEYY01016311.1:22500-26486 GCA_009176605.1 Armadillidium nasatum
AGAAAAGAATGAAGAATGAGGATAAGAGAAAAATAAAGAGAGAGAGATGTTTTTCAGTTCGTAAAAGAGAGAGAAAGAAAGATGAACAAAGAAAAAGAGATAATGTTGTTTTGTTCGAGGAAAAATAAAGAGAGAGTGAAAGAGAGAGAGAGAGAGAGAGAGAGAGAGAGAGAGAGAGAAAGAGGAGAGAGAGATGTTATTCTGTTGGAGGCAATCCTGTGTAAAACCTTTTTGAATGTGTATTGTGTACATCGAAACTTTCGTGAATGCAACAAAATTTCTGGAATAAGAAAACGTAATTGTTCAAGTCTTGCTTTCAAAAAGTTTTTTCTTCTTCAGAATTTTAATATAAATTTCCCTCACCCCCTCACCCCACCCTATCTTCTCATTCATTTAAAAAAAAAATAATTCATATATATATTATAATAGACAAAACATTTTCAGATCTTAAAATAAAAAAATTAAATTTTTTTTTTTGGGCGGGGGTGGAGGGGGAATGGAGGGTGTGAAATGAAAGTAGAAAAATAAAACAAATTAACAACAAAGTTTTATTATTTACACTCGCCTTAATTTAATATGTAAGCAATTAATAATGAAATTATATTCTAATTAGTAGTAAGTTTAATTAATTTTATATAATAATTTAATAAATAAATTTAAAATTTAATTTGTTCTATTGTATAGCAATATTTATAAAAATTAAATAATTGCACAACTTAATAAGATTACAAAAAATTAATTTTAAAGCTTTTAAGATTTTTATTTACAAGATTTTTCTAATTTATAATTTTTTTAAAATTTTCAGATTTTCATAATCTTCAAATTAATTTTTCGTAATTTAAAAAAAAAAATTATACCACATATAGAAAGCCCACTTCTTCGGCTGGAAGACGTTTCTGGCACTTTGGTGCTGCTAACTGGTCTGACTTGCGGTTGTACTTCACTTATTTCCCATTGAATGATTACTGTTTTCGTGTGAGGGGTCCCTCGGAGTGTGCTGAGCTCATAACCGAGGTGATTTTCTCTGGCATGGAGGCGTACATTAAATATTCTCTCTCATAATAACCTAACAATCCTTGGTTTAACCCTATTTGTTCTCATGTTATTCTCCGCAGAGATGCTGCCTTCAGAGATTACCGTTGTCTACAAACTCCTGAAACTCGTTCAACTTAAATTTCATTACGGAATAGTGCAAAATTTATTCTTCGAGATACCAAAAACTCTTTTCTTCGTCGTAAATGCAATAATCTTTCTAGTTCCTCTAACACTCGCCGTTTCTGACATTTTGCAGAAAATGTCAACTCTAACTTTGCTTCTTCCTCTTTTCCTCCTCTAGTTTTTACTAATGGCACAACTGCCATTTTACCTTCTACTAAAGCTGAACTTCTCACTCAAACTTTTGCCTCTAACTCTACCTTAGACGATTCCGGAGCTATTTCTCCTTTTCAATCTCCTCCAACTCATTTATGCCTAACATTATAATTTCTTCTAAGACGTCATTTCAGTTCTCTCTGAGCTTAACACTAACAAGGCGTATGGTCCCGATGGTATTCCCCCTAAGGTTCTCAAAACTCGTGCTTCTGAGCTTGCACCCTGTTTTAGTAAGCTATTTCGTCTCTGTCTCTAAACTTCGACCTTTTCCTTCTTGCTGGAAAAATGCCCCCATTCAGTCTGTGCCGAAGAATGGGACCCCTCTCAACCCTCTAACTATCGTCCTTTTTCTTTAACCTCTGTTCTTCTTTAGTTTTCGAATCTATCCTTAACAGGAAGATTTGAAAACACCTTAATTTTTCTAATCTTATCTCTGATCGCCAGTAAGAAAGGCTCTACTGGTGATCTTCTTTTCCTACTTTCTGACTCTTGTTACTCCGCTCTTCGGGGTTTCGGTGAGTCTTTTGCTGTGGCGCTAGACATATCGAAAGCCTTCGATAGAGTCTGGCACAAAGTTTTGATTTCCAAACTTCTCTCTTTCGGAATCTATCCTTCTCTCTGTGACCTTCTTTCAGATTTTTTTCCGGTCGTTCTATAGCAGCTGTTGTAGACGGCCGGCCACCATTCTTCCTTTAAATGTATAAATATTGGTGTTCCTCAAGGATCTGTCCTATCCCAAATCTTTTTCTAATTTTCATCAATGGCCCTCTCTCTATTAATTCATCTCCTATCCACTACTATGCCGATGACTCTACCCTTCATTACTCCTTTCAATTTGAAAGACTTCCCTCTCAACAGCAGTTAATTGATGGAAGAAGGATGGCCTTGGAGAATCTGTCCTTTTATAGTTTTTATAAAATCTTATTTTTTTTTTATATCATTTCAAAAAATAATTTTACTCCTTTTTATAATTTTCAAAAAAACGTTTATATAGTTTTTATCATACTTAACTTTATAAAATATAATAATTATTATTTTAAAAATATTTTTTCTTAATTTTTTTTTAAACATTTAGAATTAATCTTTAATTTAAAATAGATTTTTAATTTTTCATTTTATTTTTTAACTATTTTTCTATCATTTTGAATGCTAAGTAAATAATAATAAACATTTTTATGTCTTAAGATTCTTAAATTTATAATTTAAATTACGTCTTTAAACTTTGCATCTTAATTTGAAATATAAACTTGAATTAAATTGAAGTAGACAAATGTTCGTGTGCCATGCATCTACTAAAATAATATATTAGAAATTATTCAAAATTTAAGACTAAAGGATGAGAATTACAACTAAGATGACTGATGAAAATCATCAAATCCAAGTTAAGTGAATTAAGTTTCTACTCAGTAAGGGATTAATCGTATAATATATATATATATATATATTATATATATATATATATATATAATATATATATATATATATATATATATATATATATATATATATATATATATATATATATATATATATATATATATATATATATATATATATATATATATATATATATATATATATATATATATATATATATATATATATATATATATATATATATATATATATATATATATATATATATATATATATATATATATATATATATATATATATATATATATATATATATATATATATTATATAGTATATATTAAAATTCAAAATACACAAAGAGCCATGGAGTAAGAACCTGAAATGCTAATAAAGGAAAGAGAGAAAGAGAGAATCTCCTTCAGCAAAGTTTTATTGACACCAACAAGCAATTGTAAAAGACATAAAGTGATATTATAGGAAAACTGGAGGCTTTCCACGCTATTATTAAACGCAAGCTCCGAGAATTGCATTGCTTTCAGAATATGTAATGCTAAGAGAGTCTTATATTTTAAAACACTAATTCATGATGCCTTGTAAAACCACTAATTTAAAATGCCTTGAAGAACTTTAATTGAAAAGTTCTTGTAAAACATAAATTCAAAATGCATTGTGAAATATTAATAGCCAAAATGTTCGTGAAACACTAATTCAAAATGCATTATGAAACATTAATTCAAAATGTTGGTTAAAACACTAATTCAAAGTGCTTTTAAAAACCCAATTCAAAATATAACTTGAAAAGGATCATATAAAATATATCGTGAAACACAAAAAAAAAAAAAAAAAAAAAAAAAAAAAAAAAAAAAAACTTTTCTCAAGGCATTTCAGTTCCAAAATATTCTCAGATATATTCCTTATTAAATTTAATTAATAATAATAATAATAATAATAATAATAATAATAATAATAATAATAATAATAATTTCAAATTAATACTAAAACATTTTCCTCATGTAATTCAAATTTCAAAATTTATTTCAATATTGAAGATTTAATTAATTAAAAAAAAATTTATTACATAAACTTTTGCAAATTAATTTATTGCTAATCGATTTTATTGAAAAAAAAGTTTTTTTTTTAATTATGATTAATTACGTATCTTTTTTTTATTTTCATTATTTAATTAAGAAGTCTTAGATTATTTTTAAAGATAATATAATTCATTAATTAAATATATA
>SEYY01016312.1:0-21904 GCA_009176605.1 Armadillidium nasatum
AATTAGAAAGAGCCGGACAGTTTATAAGTCTTTTAGCCTTTGACTCAACCCTATCCAAAAGACGGGTGAAACCTGAGCCACCCCAGATATGAGAGCAGTACTCCATACAAGGGCGGATGAGACCCTTGTATAATTGGAGTAACTGCGAGGAAGGAAAAAATTCTCGCAGTCTAAACAGAACTCCCAGCTTCTTTGAGGCCGCCCTAGCAACCATTGTGATATGAGGTTTCCAAGACATTTTTTTGTTTATGTGAAGGCCAAGGATGTTTATATTGTCAACAGGAGAGACGGGAGAACCATCGAAAGAAATAGAAAAGTTAGGAGGTGTCTTTGAGAGAGAGATTTCTAGAAGTTGAGTTTTTAAAGAGTTGAATTTCACAAGGTTGAGACGACCCCACTGGGAAATTCTATCCAGATCTGCAAGAATGGAATCGGAAAGATGTAAGACGAGAAGCAACTTTAGATGCAAAGGAAGGAGCAGATTTGAAATGAGTAGAAGAATGGAGGGTTGAGTCATCGGCATATGAATGTATAGGGTTAGATGAACAGCTGAGAAGATCATTAATGAAAAGTAAGAATAGAGTAGGAGACAAGACAGAACCCTGAGGAACACCACTATTGACAGGAAAGGAAGAAGAAGTCGCTCCATCAACAACAGCCGAAATGGAACGATTAGAAAGAAAACTAGACATAAGTAAGCAAAGAGAAGGAGGAAACCCAATGGAGGGGAGCTTGGAAAGCAGTGACGCATGCCATACCAGGTCAAATGCCTTAGATATGTCAAGCGCCACCACGCAAGTCTCCCCATGGTCCCTAAGGGCAGAAGACCATAGATCTGTGAGATAGGAAAGTATATCACCAGTAGACCTCGAACGACGAAAGCCATACTGATGATCAGAAAGAAGGGAATGAGATTCCAGATGATCTAAGAAGTGAGAGTTAAGAAGGGTTTCAAAGATCTTAGACAGAATGCAAGTGAGACCTATAGGGCGATAGTTGGAAGGGTCAGAGCGGCTACCTTTCTTCGGAATAGGTTGGACTATTGCGCGCTTCCAACACTGAGGGAAAGTACTAGTATTGAGGCATAGAGAGAAAAGTTGAACGAGGGACGGAGCCAGCTCAGAGGCACACTCCCTTTAAAACTCGGGGAGGAATGCCATCCGGGCCGCTTGCCTTCCTAACGTTCATAGACTTCAGAAGCCCATGCACCTGGTCAAATGAAATCACAGGCAAAGGCATGGGACCTCTGAGAGGAGAAGAAGTAGGAGGAGGATTCCGGAATCGTCCAGGGTAGAATTAGAGGAGAATAGGAGGCCGAAGAGATTAGCCTTTTCAGTTGGAGTGTTAGCAACAGAACCATCAGATCGAATAAGAGGAGGAAAGGAAGATTTACAGAAATTGTTGGAGATGTTTTTGGCAAGAGGCCAGAAAGATTTTTCAGTAGGAGAATTTAGGAGCTCAGCACACCTTCGTTTGGTGAAAGCCTGCTTTGCTCGTCGAAGAATATCCCTGCAACGATTCCGATCTGAATGAAAATTAGCTAGAGTGATAGGAGAAGGAAAATTTTTCCACTGTCGATACGCAATGTCTCTAGCCTGAATGGCACGAGAACAAGCACGATCGAACCATGGATTTTGAGGAGAGAAGGATTTAGTTGAAGAAGGAATGAATCTGCTCATCCCATCAACGATTACGGCCCCCACCTTATCGGCAGAGACCGAAGCGTCTCCAGAGACAAAGCAGTCACTCCAGGAATAGTTAGCGTAGAAGCAACGCAAAGCCCCCCAGTCAGCCCGATCAAAGTGCCAGAAGATACGCTTAGGGCAGGGTGGAGCAGTTGGAGAGAAAGCATGAAAATTAAGACAAATTAGATTGTGGTCGGAGTTACCAATAGGTGCGAAGATAGCATATTTATAGAGAGAAGGACTAGTAGTGAAGCATAAATCAAGAGTGTTCAAGAATTGGTTGGGACGATCTGGAATATGTGTTGGTTCTTTAATCGGATGCTCCAGATCGTTGAGAATGCTGAATGATTCGGCCTCCTCTCCCCCTGAATCGGTATGAGAGGAACCTAGCCATTCAGTGTTGTGTACGTTGAAATCCCCTAAATAGAGGACCTCAGTATTTGGATGTGAAGATGTAACAGTCTCGTGAGAAGTAGTTAGGTACTCAAAAAAGGTAGAAAAATCTGTTCTATTAGGAGAACAGTAGCAGAAGCACAAGATTATTGAAGTGGTAGGAAGAAAGATTTTAAGCCACAGAACATCGAAGTTAGGAGATTCAAGATTCACAAGACGTGTTACTGGAGTGTTGGTGTTAACATAGGCACAAACTCCACCCTTAGAACGGAAATTATGAAATAAGTTATAGTTAGATATATTAAAAAAGTTAGGAAAGGAATTCTTTGATATCTGGGTCTCAGACAAGAGTAAAAGGTTAGGATGAGAATTAGAGAGATGGTATTCCACAGAAGCTAAGTTAGAGCGTAAGCCACGGATGTTGGTGAAGTGTACAGAGAACCCATGTCTGCGCACACCTAGCCATTCTGCACAAACACTTGCGTTCAAAACAGACAAACAAACAGCCAATCTAGAAAACTGACAAACACAAACAATCACACGAGCAAATAGACAGACTAACGAAGAGACAAACAAAACAAAATAAAAACTGAAAATGCTTATGTTAAAAACACAAACACAAACAATCACACGAGCAAACGGTCAGACAAACAAAGAGACAAACAAAACAAAATAAAAACCGAAATAATACTTATGTTAAAAACAAATATTAAAACGTTAAAATCAATTATGGAACTATATAACTTAAAAACTATTTCTGTTTAAAACAAAATTTTCACTAAAAACTTATCTTAAATTTTATCAATCACTAGTTGATCCCATTGTAAATTAAACCACTATAGATACTAAATTTTAAAACGCAAAAAAATTTCTAAAACAAATATACACAGTAGATTAACAATTAATTATAAACGTTTAAAAACAACGGATACACTAAAATGCACTAAAACACAAATTAAAACGCTTAAGATAAAAAAAAAAAACACAAACACAACACGGAGAACACACTAGACACAACCATCCACCATGAAAGCTAAACTATATATATATATATATACTATATATATTATATATTATTATATATATATATATATATATATATATATATATATATATATATATATATATATATATATATATATATATATATATATATATATATATATATTATATATATATATATATATATATATATATATATATATATATAATATATATATATATATATATATATATATATATATATATATATATATATATATATATATATATATATATATATATATATATATATATATATATATATATATATATATATATATATATATATATATATATATATATATATATATATATATATATATATATATATATATATATATATATATATATATATATATATATATATATATATATATATTCACACATAGATAAATAAATAGATAGCTAAATAAAAAATAATAATAATGAAGAAAACACTGACCAACACACTAAACGCTTAAATCAAACCTGAAGAGAAAGTATCAAGCTTACCGCTTATATAAGTGTCCAATGTTAAATAAAAAAAATAATTTTTTTACCTATTATTATCAAATTGACAGGGTCCTTTTATTTCAATGCACTGAAACCATGTCTATTTTTAACGTTTTTCTGTATCTATAATAGTTTTGTAAGTTTTTTGGAAAATTTATCCTTGAAAAAATGAAAGCGGGGACAAACCACTGGTCGAAATGATCTGAAAATTGAACAGTATATTCACAGTTCCGATAGGTAAAGATTCAATATGGCAAATTTTGATATCTGCTTTAGAAAAAAAGTTACACGCTCTTGAAAGTTCGACTATTTTGAAATTTTTTACAAATATACCCTTCCGAAGAAAAAAGAAGAAAAAAACTTTTTTTTTTAACAGTTGCTTAGAGGATGTAGAAAATCACAACTTTCTCTCAATACATCATTCAATGCTATTTGTTCGTTTTGAGATATAACCTAAAATTTTGGAAATTTGGAAATTTTTTTGAAAATAAATGCATTCAATGATGTCTTGAGAAAAAGTTGTAGCTTTATATCTCCTCTAAACAACTGCTGAAAATTAAAAAAGTTGTAGATATAGTTTTTTATTATTATTATTTTTGGATATGCTGGTCTATATGATAGAGATAAGGCTATGAAGTATTGGATTAAGCAAGTGTAAAGTGAGTATTTTCCCTCACAGGCTTGCTGCTTTGAAAGACAGTGCAAAAGGTATCAGGGTTGAGAATATTTCTCCACTAATAACAAATTTAAATCTTTTCCTTGACCAGAATGGCCTCCTAAGGAATGCAGGTCTTATAGATAAATGGTTATATTTTAATTATAATCCTAATAATCCTATTTTATTGTCTAAATATCATTCTTTTTACAAACATTTTATACTTCACTGTCCTGAAAAGATGTAGCATCTAGGACTGGCAACTACTTTAAATTGCATCCATACCAAAGGTTTATAGATTTCTCAAGCAAAACCAGCTGTTAAAGCAGTTATAAAAGAGTGTTTAGTTTGCAAAAAGATGAACATATATGCTTTCAAATATCCCAAGTATTCAAATCATGCCTAAACAACAACTTCAAATATATTAAACCATATAGGGCATGTGGGAAATGATTTTTCAGAGCATTTATTTGTAAAAACCTCTTCTTCTAACTGTAGCGAAAAGATGTACATCTTAATTTTTTACTTGTCTGAACATTAGAGCTTTTCATTTTGAACTATTATCTGATATGGCAGTTCATAATTTTGTTTTGACATTTTACTTTTAACATTTAACTTGAACACCATTTCTGAATGTGTATATTCAAATAATGCAAAAATCTTTAATAAAAGGGAATGAAATCATACAAAAAGTTTTGCTATTCACAGAATTTTGAGAGGAGTTAAAGAGAAATAATATCTCTTATTCAAATTCATTTGTTTGAAGCATTTTTAGGTAATGCGTAGGAAAGATTATTAAAGGTTGCATAAAGCTACTTATATAAGGTAGTAGGCAGAATAAAACTAACATGCTTTGAACTCTTGACTACTCTTTCTAACATTCAAAATGCTATTAATAGTTACCCTCTCACTTCTATTTTAAATTTTTACCCTCTGCTTCCTAACACATCTAACTCTTTTCTCAAACTACATGGTAATACTTCTTTGATACTGAGGGAAAAAGTGGATGATCCTTCGATGGATAATAGCAGTAGAAGTATACTAGAATTAGCACTTAATCATTGTGAACAGCTGTTTCATAATTATAAAGAAGTATGAAAACTATTTACATAGTTTAAGAGCACGCTAGGGATCTTTATCAAGAAAGCTGGAAAATAAGGTTAAAGTAGGAGGCGTGATTCTTATAAAATCTTCCGATAACACAACTGCCCTTCTGGCTAATGGGTAAAGAATTAGAAGTTGTAATGAGATATGACTCTAAAATCAGGTCTGTGAAAGGAAAACAATCCAATTTTACCACTGCTTTACATTCAATATCAAATTTATATCCTCTGAGTTATCCATATCTCATACAGAAAACCTCCTGCAGGAGAAGATGTTAGGAATGTAGAGATAGAAAAAAACTGATGCCATTGACCAAGAGGATCCCAGACTCTCAAGAAAAGCAGTTCTTAAATGAAAGGACATTTTAAAAGAATGCAGTAAAGACTGCTTGTAGTAGAGGACTTAATTTTAAGAATTTTATTATTTTGTTTTTTAAAGTCAATACATTACATGTTCTCCTGGTTTATTTGTCTGTCAAAGGTAAACCTTGACTATTTTTAACTTGTGAGAGTATTTTAAAATTTAAATCGAAAGTATGTTTGTATGTATGTATGTATTTCTGAAAAGAAAATTAAAATTGTTGTTCGAATGAGTGCGAATGATTTGTAATATTTAGTAGTATCATTTGGACAAAAAAGTAAAATACACCCAACTAAATGGGAATATAATGATTTAGTTAAAGGGAAACCTTCTAAAGATTCATCACTTCGGTTTGTTACGTTATAATAATTGGTGAAAGTGCTGGATTTATTATATTAATTATTTTATGCTATTAAAAAAACAGATCTCTTTATTTTTATGCTAAGAGATCATTTCATAATCGAAAAACTATTTAGAAACTTACATCAAGTGTTTGTAAATATATTTAATTACAATTGATAACTTTTAAAGCTTTTTTAAAGTCTGACTGAACTTCAATCTTTTAAGTTTTGAAACTTTGCTATTTGCAAAAATTGATACTTTCCCTTTTGAAATTTAAGTAGAAGTTTTAACTTTCTACCTGTCATGGTGCATGAGACCTCTGCATACCGCCACAGATGAGAAGATTCGTCTGCGGGAATGTTAATGTATGGAAAACCTACAATTAGTCTTCTAAAAAGATAAGCTTTCATTCTGTTCTTTCATTATTTATTTTATAATATATTTTAAGCTTAATAAATTAAATTTTTTAGGTATAATTTTTTTACTGTAAGACACTGATTTGTCCTAGGATAATAAATTTCTAACATAAGATTATTAATATATATATATTATATTAATATATATATATATATATATATATATATATATATATATATATATATATATATATATATATATATATATATATATATATATATATATATTTACTATATAAATTTAATTT
The DNA here is from genome assembly GCA_009176605.1 of Armadillidium nasatum. NCBI lineage: Eukaryota > Metazoa > Arthropoda > Malacostraca > Isopoda > Armadillidiidae > Armadillidium > Armadillidium nasatum. The sequence continues at coordinate 6,737 of SEYY01016312.1, forward strand.
ATTTGGTAGTTGACAGATTAAAATTAATCTAGCTGAAAAAGAGGCAATTACTTTTGGTTGTTGAGAAAGACTGTCAGATTTAAATTCCTTCACCTTTTCTCGATACTTCGTAGTGTCTGGATCTTTTCATTTTTGCGTTCAAAACTCCATTATGTTGAGAACTTTTCATATTTTTGTGTGTGTTTCAAGAATTTAAATCTTCCTTTGAAATCTTCATAGAATATTCTCTGATATTTGCCAATTGCTTGTCGAGTCATTTATTCTCGTTACAATTAAAGGCAGGTAATTGGTTTGAAATCAAGGGATATTCTTGAAATAAAATAAGTTGTATTCAGAGCCTTTCGTGTTAATATTTTGTATATTCGTTAAATCTTAGGAAGCTCTGTTTGTTTAACTATTAAACTAAATATTCTTGGAGGCTGAAACGGGTTTAATTTATTCGTTTTAAGAGTGAGAAAATCACAACTTTCTTAAAAGCTTATTCTCACGTGCAACATCTCCGTTTATATAAATATTCTATATTTATATAAACGACTAACCCTAGTCTCTAAAAGAATATTGCCTCCTAAAATAACTAAATATCTAAAATCTCGATATAGAGAGTTAACTTATATTCTTGATATATGAATCTGTAAATATCCTCACATCTGGATATATTTTTGCTCGTACATTGAGCAACAAAATGAAATAAACTAAAACTCTGATTATTTTACCATGAGAGAATTGTGATTTTCTTACCGCTTAAAACGAATAAATTCAAGAGGCATATGCGTTTGAGAATTTTATGTTGCGCATTTGCGTTTGTTAATTTTTTGTTGCGCATTTGCGTTTATATTGCGTGTTTCTTTGTTTGCGTTTTGAAATTTGAAATATTCTAAACGAAAATGCCAATTTTTGATAAGGCAACTGCTAGTCTCCTAATTTCAGAATTGGAGGACAGCTTAATTGGGGAATTGAGGAGAATGAAGCAGATCACCATCTCTCCTGAAGAAAGAAAGTCTCCTTCAGGAATTAAAAGAAAAACTGTCCCCATTAAAAAGGTCAAGAGCGGTGTAAAAGGAAAGTAACTTTGCTTTTCAAAAATATTCTGAAGCTTTCCTCAAACGAAGAGGATATTCAGATTAGATCTTCACAACTCGAAGGAGTGAAAGCAGCGTCTTGAGGAGGTTAAAAACTTTGGCTGCAAAATAGAGGAAATTGTTAGTAATTCTTCTCTTCCCAAATAAGACTCCAACATCTTAGATAGGGAAATCATAGAGGCATCTCATTATCATATGAGAAACGAAAACTTGCTTATAAGCAAAAAACATATTCTTTCACCTGCGTCGGAGCATTCTCGGGACGATACAATGCCAGAGTTGAAATGCAGAATATTCTGAAGAATATTCAAGCTTCTAAGCAGGAAATTAAAAATCCCTGTCATTAAATGTCAAGTGTTCAAGGGTGAAGGGGATCATCACTCTTTCCATTCATTCTACCTCTCATTCCAAAATATTTATGGGGCAAGGAAGAATATTTCTAATGCTTTCAAGCTGCAATATTTGAAGTCACTTTTGGAGGACAATGCTCTTAAAAACATCGAACAATTAACCAATGTGGATAAAAATTTGGAGGTGGCATTGGTCAGCTTAAAGAATCTTTAATTAGACTATCATATATGGTTGACTCTCGTTTCATAAAATAGATTTCTGCTCATAATCTGGATCATAAAAATCTGGAAAATATTCGAATTTCTTGTCAGAAGTGAAAACAAATCTTCACGAGCTCAAAAAGTTTGGGTTAAAGTTTTACGAGGTTTCGTCCGCTGGCTGCAAACTTATGAACCACCTAATAGTCGACAAGCTCCTTTTCAATATCCTAAGAGAGCTCAAATTATTGACACAGGAGGAGTATCCTTCCTTAAACCATATTCTAGAGAATTATGGTCGTGTCATAAATCTCTGGAGAAAAGTAGAGTGAAAAATCAAGCTTCCCCTTAAAAGGAAAAGAATTCTGAGCGTCAGAAGCAAAGTAGGAATGACAAAACCTCATCTTCTTATAATGCCTCTCTTTCCTCTGAAGAGTGTTGGAAATATTCTTAAGCTGACAAAAAGCTGAAGGTTTTCAAATGAAAATGGGAAGAAAAAGTCTTCTCCTTCACCTTCTTCACAATGTTAATTTTTGTGAAAGAAAACATCGCATGATTTCTTGTGAGAAATATTCTTCTCCCGAAAAAAGGAGAGAACATTGTAGAGAGTTAACATTTGTTTTAACTGCTCTAGTCTAAAACATCTATCCAGCAAATGTCCTGCAATGAAATATGGACTTAGTAGTCCATGTGGAAAATGTGGAAATAGAGCACACATTTCGGCTCTTTGATTTGGAACTCTGATGTGTTCAGTGGTTCCTCCAATGAAAGTCATTCTGTCACTGCAAAAATATGGCTACCAGTAGCCACACTGTTAAAGACTAAAATATCTACTTCTTTTTAGGACTATAAACTATATTTCTTTTCCTGGAATTTCAAATATTATTTCTCCTCCTTTTACTTCATTTCTAAAAGACGTGAGGAGACAGAAGCATTATAAAGGAGTCATTAAAGAATCCTTTTAAGGAAGCATTTTTCTACCAAGAACGACTCTTAGAATATGGTTTAGGGGGATACTCCTCCTGTGTAAAATATCAAGAAATTGGAAGGGAGCTGTCGACTATTGGTGGTTCATAAGTTTACAGCCACCGACGAAACGTCGAAAAAGTTTAACCCAAACTCTTAGCTCGTGAAATTTGCTCTCACTGACAAGAATATTCGAATATTTTCCAGATTTTTGCCTATTTTATGAAAAAAATCAACTATATATGAAATAAAGATTCTTTAAGATGACCAATGCCACCTCCAAATTCATCCACATTAAAATGTGATGTTTAAGCATTGCCTCCAAAAGAGATTTCAAATATTGAAGCTTGGCAGCATCAGAAACATCCTTCCTTGCCCCATAAATATTCTGGAATGAGAGCAAGAATGAACGGAAGGAGGAATTCCTTCACTTGAATACTTGACACTTTCAGGGATTTAATTACTGTAGAATCCAAGTATTCTGCATTTTTCATTTTCGTCCCGAGAATGCTCCGACGCAGGTGAAAGGAATATCTTTTTGATCAGGAGTCATCTGAGAAGCAATTCTCATTCCATATGATAATGAGATGCTTCTATGATTTCCCATCTAAAATGTTGGAGTCATATTTTAGAAGAGAAGAATTACTAATGATTTCTTCAATTTTGGTGTCAAAGATTTTAACCTCTGCAAGATACTGCTTCACTCCTTCGAGCTGTGACAGAGTAATCTGAGTATCCTCTTCGCTAGAGGAAAGCTCAAGAATATTCTTGAAAAGCAGAGTGATTTTCCTCTTAACAACTGCTCTAGATCTTTTTACAGGAGAAAGCCTTTCTTTCAATTCCTGAAGGAGACTATTTCTATCTTCAGGAGAGAGGGTGTCTGCTTCATTTCCCCCCAATTCTCCACTTAAGCTTCTCCAGTTCTGAAATTAGGAATTGCCTTATCAGCACTTAGTTTCAAATTAAAATAATTTAACCTATCAAAAATTTCTAAGATTTTTAAATGCTCCCCATGATTGATATTAAGCAATTAGGATGTCATCAAATAAAAATATTAGGAACACGAGAAAGAAATAAAGAGATATATTTTGAAAATGGTGGACTAGAATGAAAACCTTATATAAACGGAGATTTTACAACTCTATGATAATCTTTTGAGAAATTGTGATTTTCTTTAAAATTAATAAATTGAACCCGTTTTCAGCCTCGAAGAATATTTAGTTTAATAGTTAAACAGAGAAGAGCTTTTTAAGACTTAACGAAAATGCAAAATATTAACACAAAAGGCTCTGAATGCAACTTATTTTACTTTAAGAATATCCCAGACTTCAAACCAATTATCTGATTTAATTGTAACTAGAATATATTGGCAAATATCAGAGAATATTCTATGAAGATTTAAATTCTTGAAACACACGCAAAAATATAAAAAAGTTCTCAACACAATGGAGTATCGAACTCAAAATGAAAAACTCTAGACACTACGAGGTATCGAGAAAAAGTGATAGAATTTAAATTTTATATTTATTGGAGGTCCTCTTACCTCAAATTTATATGACTAACTCTTTTAAGGCCTCATACTCGGCGGGTGAAAGGGGAAATTTTAACTCTTTAATTTTATATTCATTGTTATCATATTATTTATAATCTATATTTACCATTATTTTAATTTATATTATTATTATACCTACAGGAAGAATTGTTTATATTGCTACCCCCATCATTATTTTTACCATTAACCATATTTTCATTTACCATTGTACTACCATTATTACATAACTTTGAGCTATCGTGTAAATATATGTCAGTAAATAATTCCTTAAAATTAAATAATAGATTAGAGTAAAGAGAAGGCACGGAAGGCAATCAAATAATTAAATAAGCATTAAATAATTAATATAATAAATCGAGCACTTTCACCAATTATTATAACGTAACAAACCGAAGTGATGAATCTTTAGAAGGTTTCCCTTTAACTAAATCATTATATTCCCATTTAGTTGGGTGTATTTTACTTTTTTGTCCAAATGATACTACTAAATATTACAAATCATTCGCACTCATTCGAACAACAATTTTAATTTTCTTTTCAGAAATACATACATACATACAAACACACTTTCGATTTAAATTTTAAAATACTCTCACAGTTAAAAATAGTCAAGGTTTACCTTTGACAGACAAATAAACCAGGAGAACATGTGATGTATTGACTTTAAAAAACAAAATAATAAAATTCTTAAAATTAAGTCCTCTACTACAAGCAGTCTTTACTGCATTCTTTTAAAATGTCCTTTCATTTAAGAACTGCTTTTCTTGAGAGTCTGGGATCCTCTTGGTCAATGGCATCAGTTTTTTTCTATCTCTACATTAATAACATCTTCTCCTGCAGGAGGCTTTCTGTATGAGATATGGATAACTCAGAGGATATAAATTTGATATTGAATGTAAAGCAGTGGTAAAATTGGATTGTTTTCCTTTCACAGACCTGATTTTAGAGTCATATCTCATTACAACTTCTAATTCTTTACCCATTAGCCAGAAGGGCAGTTGTATTATCGAAGATTTTATAAGAATCACGCCTCCTACTTTAACCTTATTTTCCAGCTTTCTTGATAAAGATCCCTAGCGTGCTCTTAAACTATGTAAATAGTTTTCATACCACAGTTCTTTATAATTATGAAACAGCTGTTCACAATGATTAAGTGCTAATTCTAGTATACTTCTACTGCTATTATCCATCGAAGGATCATCCACTTTTTCCCTCAGTATCAAAGAAGTATTACCATGTAGTTTGAGAAAAGAGTTAGATGTGTTAGGAAGCAGAGGGTAAAAATTTAAAATATAAGTGAGAGGGTAACTATTAATAGCATTTTGAATGTTAGAAAGAGTAGTCAAGAGTTCAAAGCATTTTAGTTTTATTCTGCCTACTACCTTATATAAGTAGCTTTATGCAACCTTTAATAATCTTTCCTACGCATTACCTAAAAATGCTTCAAACAAATGAATTTGAATAAGAGATAAATTATTTCTCTTTAACTCCTCTCAAAATTCTGTGAACAGCAAAACTTTTTGAATGATTTCATTCCCTTTTATTAAAGATTTTTACATTATTTGAATATACACATTCAGAAATGGTGTTCAAGTTAAATGTTAAAAGTAAAATGTCAAAACAAAATTATGAACTGCCATATCAGATAATAGTTCAAAATGAAAAGCTCTAATGTTCAGACAAGTAAAAAATAAGATGTACATCTTTTCGCTACAGTTAGAAGAAGAGGTTTTTACAAATAAATGCTCTGAAAAATCAATCCCCACATGCCCATATGGTTTAATATATTGAAGTTGTTGTTTAGGCATGATTTAATACTTGGGATATTTGAAAGCATATATGTTCATCTTTTTGCAAACTAAACACTCTTTTATAACTGCTTTAACAGCTGGTTTTGCTTGAGGAATCTATAAACCTTTAGTATGGATGCAATTTAAAGTAGTTGCCAGTCCTAGATGCTACATCTTTTCAGGACAGTGAAGTATAAAATGTTTGTAAAAAGAATGATATTTAGACAATAAAATAGGATTATTAGGATTATAATTAAAATATAACCATTTATCTATAAGATCTGCATTCCTTAGGAGGTCATTCTGGTCAAGGAAAAGATTTAAATTTGTTATTAGTGGAGAAATATTCTCAACCCTGATACCTTTTGCACTGTCTTTCAAAGCAGCAGCCTGTGAGGGAAAATACTCACTTTACACTCACTTTACTTTACACTCTATCATATAGACCAGCATATCCAAAAATAGTAATAATAAAAAAATTATATCTACAACTTTTTTAATTTTCAGCAGTTGCTTAGAGGAGATATAAAGCTACAACTTTTTCTCAATACATCATTGAATGCATTTATTTTCAAAAAAAAATTCCAAATTTCCAAAATTTTAGGTTATATCTCAAAAAGAACAAATAGCATTGAATGATGTTTTGAAAGAAAGTTGTGATTTTGTACATCTTCTAAGCAACTGTTAAAAATTAAAAAGTATTTTCTTCTTTTTTGTTCGGAAGGGTATAATTGTAAAAAATTTCCAAAATAGTAGAACTTTCAAGGGCGTGTAACTTTTTTTCTAAAGCAGATATCAAAATTTGCCATATTGAATCTTTACCTATCTGAACTGTGAATATACAGTTCAATTTTCAGATCATTTCGACCAGTTGTTTGTCACCGCTTTCATTTTTTCAAGGATAAATTTTCCAAAAAACTTACAAACTATTATAGATACAGAAAAACGTTAAAAATAGACTTGGTTTCAGTGCACTGAAATAAAAGAACCCTGTAAATTTGATAATAATCGGTCAAAAATTATTATTTTTATTTAACATTGGACACTTATATAAGCGGTAAGCTTGACGCTTTCTCTTCATGTTTGATTTAAGCGTTTAGTGTGTTGGTTAGTGTTTTCTACATTATTATATCTTTTTAATTAGCTATATATATATATATATATATATATATATATATATATATATATATATATATATATATATTATATATATATATATATATATATATAATATATTATATATATTATGCCATTTATAAAATATTAATTTAAAAGTAAAACATGTAAAATGTAATGTATATTATATATAAGTCCGTCTTAATTGTAAAACTACTTTTGTAAACAAATTCTTATTGTACGCTGTTCGAATTTTTGCTCTGTTCCAGCGTAAACTACTTTTTCCGAAAATAAAACCTCGAAGGAAAACCATTTTAAAATATTATTTTAAATGTAAAATTATTTGTTTTATAAAATATTAAATTAATTTAATAAAAAATTGTTAGTGTTCAAAACTTCGATTCTAATGTAAAATATTATGTATTATATAAATATATGATTAAATAATACTTTAGATTAAAATAAATAAAATTTTGTATATTATTTCAATGTGATTTATGAAACTTTTATAATAATGACTTTGTAAGCAATTTTTGTTAAAATGAGAGAAACAATAAAGTGAAAAAAAATCATTTGTTAATTGATCCATTCCATTTAGAGATAATTTCAAAAGGTCGTTAGCAAATATTGTTACATTCACTTTCCCAAGAAGCCGAAGAAGAAGCCACAGCCATCCAGAAGAAGTCGTCCTAAGCAGCAGCCGCTCCCACAGCAGCAGAAGAAGACGTCCAAAGCAGAGGCAAGAAGAGCTGTTCCACAGCAGCGGAAGAAGAGTTCCAACGCCTCTGCTCCAGAAAGGAGACCCAGTTTAGCAGACTATTTGCACTCGACTGTGGTTCCTCCTTTGAAGTAGCCTTCCATCCAGGCTACGGACGGTCCGCGGGCTTTGAAGAAAGTGGTGGCTACACACGACTACCAGTCGGCATTCCACAAGGGACTTAGAAAACACCCAGCCTCCTGATCGATTCCCCTGCGCTTACAACAAAGTGTAGCGACCTCCTGGACCATATATTGGTCAGGCCAGAATAACTAGGTCGCTATATATATATATATATATATATATATATATATATATATATTATATATATATATATATTATATATATATATATATATTATTAAGGATCCCGAGATCGAGAGGTCCGGTTTTTAAACCGGATAAGCGGTTTTTTCAAACTGCACTTTTCGCGTTTTTAGTCCAGTTTTCGGGATTTTAGTCCAGTTTTTGAACCGGATAAGAGATTTTTCGAACAGAATTTCCGTAATTTTAACAAAATATTTCGGAATTTAACAAAATTTTCAGAATTTTAGAAGATTTTTAGTCGCACATCCGGTTTTTGGATAATTTTAATCCGGTTTTCAGCCGGTCATCCGGGTTTTAAACCGGATGTCCGGTTTTACAATTTTAGACCCAAGTTCTTTATAGGGCTGAACGATATATCGACCTATTAATCAAACGAAATATCGATCGATTAATCAAGAATTTTCAGTTTTAGCTATCGATTCACTCGCTCTTACCTGGGCAGATTTTAAGGGACGAACACCAAACTTAAGCACACAAAACACAAGATTCATTAAAATTCAACAACACAAACCACAAAAGCACCAAACTCAAACATATAAATCACAAAAAAAACCTTGACTCCAGCACTACATACTATAAAAACACCAGACCTCAACACATAATCCACAAAAATACCTAAGTTCATTAGCACAAGTTACAAAAAACATTAAACTCAGCCACACAATTCACACACAAAAAAAACTAAACTCCAGCACCACAAGCCATACAAACATCAGACTTAAGCATATAAAATACAAAATTCACCTAATTTCAGACTCAAGTACACAAAACACAAAGTTCACTTATTTTCAGCAAAACAATCCACAAAAACGCCATTCTTAAACACACGTCACAAAAATCATTTAAATTTATCATCACAAGTCACAAAAGCACCAAGCCTAATCGCATAACGAAAAAATTCATCATCATCAAAAGTTCACTTATTTTCAGCAAACAATCCACAAAAACGCCATTCTTAAACACACGTCACAAAAATCATTCATCATTATCATCACAAGTCACAAAAACATCAGATTCAAGCATATAAAACACAAAATTCACTTAACTTCATAAGCACAGATCATAAAACCATTAAACCCTAACACACAAAGTGCAAAATTTACTCACCATCAACATCCCAAACCACAAAAAAAAAAACCAATTTCAAAGACACAAAACACAAAATTCACTTAATTTCATCATCATAGACCACAAAACACTAAACCAAGCACACAAAGTGAGAAATTTACTCATAACCAGCATCGCAAGCCACAAAAAAAATCAGACTCAAACACATAAAATCAAAAAGTTCGCTTAATTTAATCATTGCAAATCACAAAAACACCCTTCCCATTCACACAAACCAAAAAATTTCTCATCATTAGCAGCGCAAAACATAAGAATATTAATCTCAATCACACAAATCATAAAAAAACACTTACCTCTTCCGTCAAAGGCCACAAAAAAAACTTAAGCACACAAAAACGGAAAACTCGCATAAATCCAGCATCACAAGTCACAAAACATTAATCACACAAATCACAAAATTCATCTAAATTCACGAACAAAAGTCACAAAAGCAACAAACTCAAGGGACAATCTACAAAAACATCAAGTTCAATCATACAAATCACAAAAAAAAAAAAAATTCCAGCAACACATGCCACAAAAACACCATTCTCAATCACATAGGCCACAAATATCACTTAATTTCAGTAATACAAGTCACAAAGCACCAAACTCAAACAAGTAAATCGCAAAATTCACTTAATTTCATCATCACAGATCACAAAAACTCCAAACTCAAGCACAAAATTTACTGATCACCAGCATCAAAAAATGCAAAAACATCAGTCTCGAATCACACAAATAACAAAAAACACATAGCTCCATCATCACAGGCGACAAAAACACCAGACTGAAGCACACAAAGCAAAAAATTCGCATAACTCCAGCATCACAAGTCACAAAAACATTGAACTCAAACACGTAATCACAGAATTCACCCAAATTTCACTAGCACAAGTCATAAAAACAACAATTTCAAAGGAACTTTTTTTTTTTTTTTTTTTTTTTTTTTTTTTTACACATCACCACCACTCACGGGCAAAGCCCTATTCAAGGAGGGGGTGTTAAAAGAATAAAAATGAAAGTTAATAGAGTAAAAAATCCAGAAAATAAAAACCACCCCAACAGTACCCACCTAACGCAAATTTCTCAGGTGGGCGCAGACGCGGGCTTTAAAGAGATTGAGATTAAATGCAGAGGGAAATACAGAAGATGGAAGAGAGTTCCACAAGACAGAGGTGGCAGGAAAGAAAGAGCATTCCTTCAAATTTGTCTGAAGTTGGAGGAAGACAGAAATAGGTTTTGTATCTTCTGAGAGAGCAACGGTAGACTACTTACCGTTATGCTACCATAATCTTTGAGTTGGCAGTCAGTCCTTATACTTTAGGTGCTGGGATTAAACATCATGCCAAAAAATACCCAGCCGATCTCTGTTCCTCTCTCCTGTTGAATAATCTCTACGTAGACAATTTTTTATATTCTTCTTCTTCTGTTGAAGAATTGGAGGATATTTTTCGAAATGCCGCTTCACGCACGAGTGAAGGCGGTTTTAATTTGTGCTCGTGGAACACGAATTGCCATGAGCTCAAGACTGTACTCAAGGAAGAAAACAAGCTCGCTACTCACCAATGTGATGAAGAGAGAGTACTAGGTTATTTGTACAACACTTCCCAGGATAACCTGGGTCAGAGTGATCATTTTCTGGGAGCGGTCTCCACAAAAAGAAAACTCCTGTCGGAGATTTCAAAAGTGTTTGATCCGCTTTCTTTTTATCTCACTGTTACAATCAAAGGGCGTTTTCTAATGAAGATGAAGTGGGAAGAGGAGATGTGGTGGGACGATGTTCTCAATCAGGAAACTAAAAATTCCAAGGAAAAGTTAAGCAAAGATCTCAACTCCCTGAAAGAGACCACTTTCCCCAAATCTTGTTTCGAGTCCTGTGACTCTAATTTTTAAGTATTAATATATTCTGCGATGCTAGTTCTGTAATATATGGTTTTGTAGTTTATATTTATTCTCAAGCAGTAGTTCCGAATATTCTCTGGTCAAAGGGAAAAACCCTTTCTTGCTTGGAGCTGTTATCAATATTCTTGGCCTTAAAAATGCCTACCACAAATTCTGAGTAGTCTATCCGGGAGTAAATTCAAAAGTTTGAATATATTTTCTGAATCTCAAATTACGTTGACCTGGGTAAAGAACAAGGGATTAGAGGCCAAGCAAATTTTTGTTAGAAATCGGGTTCAATGTATTCTAAGTATGAGCTCCGCTCTAAAAGAAAATCATTCTTTGATCCCCAATTTTCTATATGTCAGAATAGAGGATAATCCAGCTGATCTCCTGACCAGAGGAATATCTTTCAAAGAGTTCCAAAAGAACATGAACTTTTGAACAAAATGGCCAAAATGACTTTCTCTAAATAAAGATATTGTCCCTCGTCTAAGGTGGAAACATCTCCTGTTTATCATATTGTTCCTGTAGTAAAGGAACCCCCTGTGGTCGATTTTGAATAATATTCTAATTTGCACAAACTTTACACAATAGTCGCTTTACTGTATAAGATTTGTGCAAGATCAAAAGTTGTGTAGAGTAATTATGCTCGTTTGTATTATCTTATGACGATGCAAAGAGATTCTTTCTTTAAAGAAATTCAATTTTTGGAAGAAGTCAAAAGGGATTCTTCATTTTCTGGCCGTACCAGATTTGGTAAATAATCTAAATTTGCTCCTTGATGATAAAAATCTCATCAGGAGCAAAGATCACGTGTAATTGTAAATAATTATAATATTCTGAATATTATTTTACTGTCGAAAAATCACCTTCTCACAAGATTAATTATCAGAGATTCGCATATAAATGCAAACATCTAGGTATTCGTGCTACCCTTAAGAATATTCGTCTTCAGGGGTTCCGGATTACTTCAGCGCGAACCTCTATCAAAAGAGTCTTGCAAGAATGCAGAATCTGCAAGAAATTCAATAATTTCGCCTATCGGTATCTGCGTTTTGCAAATTCTTCAGAAGTCCAAGTTGACTTATTCCGACCTTTTGGCCATGTTTGAACTGACTACACCAAACATTTGTGGGTCAAAGTTAAGGGCTCTGCTCGGGCATAAAAAATGTTTATTCTCATTTACACGTGCCTAAATATTTTTGAAATATCTTTGGACCTCATAGATGACATGTCGTCATTTGTTCAGTCGCTTCAACAATTTGTAAATCGTTTTGGCGTGCCCGACTGTGTATACAGTAATAATGCTCGGTTCTTCAGTCTGGGCACTGATTTTATAGAAACATTCTTGGTTTCTGAAAATGAGAGTGAGTTTTTCAGAAAGAATCCGACTGCACATAATCGAATTGAACTGTATAGTCCTTGGGTGAGCAGTATGTGGGAAAGTATGGTCAGAGTGGAGGAGGATTGTTTTTTTTAAACCATAGGGAGTTTTTCATTACACTATTTTGATGCTTTGATCATTCTGTCAGATACTGCTGACACAATAAATTCGCGCCCACTCATTTACACCACAAGTTCAAATGAAGTTGTACCACTCACTCCAAACGATTTTTTGAAGCCTCCTGCAAAGACTACCATGGCATTGTCCGAAGCTGGTTCGGAAAACATGTTCTGGGATTCTTCGTCAGCTCAAAGGGAGCTTATGAAATCACTGAAATATTCTTCGGAGAAATTTCGTACTCGCTGGTACAACGAAGATATTCTTAGTCTGAGAGAGACCAGACATATAGACAAAATGGGATAATATCATAAAAAAATGTTATTCTTATTAAGAGTCCAGTAAAGAATCGTCCCTACAGGCAAATGGTTGTGGTACATCAACTACTATACGGAGCTGATAGAAAAGTCAAATCTGCATATGTGAGGACTTCAGGAAGGCAAGTCAATTTGTATCCAGTTAAGAATTTATACCCTCTGGAGCTATCCCTGACTCATATTGGTTGTAAACCAACAGATATTACCCCTGTTATCCCTTCAGATAGTCCATCAGTTAATCTTATTGGTGTGGTTGACCCCCTTCGTCGTCTGTGATGGATGTTGGAGGACCTTCAGCTTCTGTAGTTAAAGATATTTGCCCTGTTAGAAAAGCTGCTGCAGCTGCCAGAAAGAATTTCTTAATATGTGATTCTTCAAAAGAATCTGAGTAGATAATCTTTTCTGCTTTTGATGTCTATTCTGCTTTGATGTATTTATATTATGACATCTGCCTAGAAGAGGCCAGATGTTAATCCTCATTCCCCGAGGAGGATATTAAAATTATATTTGGTAGTTGCAAGATTAAAAATTAATCTAGCTGAAAAAGAGGCAATTACTTTTGGAGACTGGTGGTTGATGAGAAAGACTGTCAGATTTAAATTTCTTCACCTTTTCTCGATACTTCGTACTGTCTGGATCTTTTCATTTTTGCGTTCAAAACTAAATTATGTTGAGAACTTTTCATATTTTGTGTGTCTTTCAAGAATTTAAATCTTCATAGAATATTCTCTGATATTTGCCAATTGCTTGTCGAGTCATTTATTCTCGTTACAATTAAAGGCAGGTAATTGGTTTGAAATCAGGGATATTCTTGAAATAAAAATAAGTTGTATTCAGAGTCTTTCGTGTTAATATTTTGTATATTCGTTAAATCTTAGGAAGCTCTGTTTGTTTAACTATTAAAGTAAATATTCTTGGAGGTTGAAAACGGGTTTAATATATTCGTTTTAAGAGGAGAGAAAATCACAACTTTCTTATTACGCTGCCTGCCGGCAGGCGTTACCTCTTAAAAAAAATTTATCCGATTGTCCTGAAAATTTCAATATAGATAGCTTTTTTCCCGACAAAAAACTCCATTCCTAACGTTTTTGCGAGGGAGTTAAAGTTTAGAAGTTATTTTGGAAATTTTAGGAATGTTCAAATCTACGGTGAGGCCACATAAAAGATTTGTTTGGTCTTAAATTTAGAGTATGTATTCCTACATCTATTTGCTACAAAATCTTCTAACAGACTTTTGCTCTCAAAAGTATAGAAAAATTTTATTACCCCAATACTGACCAACTATGGAAAGTTAAAAATTGTTAAAAAAAAAAATCCACCTTTTTTTTTAAAAAAAAAATATATTTTTAAAAAAAAACTACAATAAATACAATTTTTCATTTTTGATACTGTTATAGATAAATGATGGGGCTACAATTCTTTTTATATATTATTCGATCTAATTCGTTTTTTCCGAGAAATAGCTCTTCAAATAAGGTCCATTTTTGTGCCAATTTTCAAAAGTTTGAAAAGTTTGAGAGACTATATCTTTCTTCAAATAAAAATTATTTACTAATGTTCTAAATGTAGGTAATAGACCTATCCCTCTTCTAAATAATATCTAAAAATATAAAAAGTTGTTGGGGCATTTTTTTTTAAATATTTTTTTTCTCCGGAAGGGTATGATTTTTTTCAAAAAAAATTTGAGTGCCCATAGCTTTTTTTCTACAATATATTAAAACCGTAAAGTGTATTCGAGGCAGTGCTCTGGACACATGTCCCAGGTTTGTGCCCTTCGGACCTGTCAAATCTTTTTAGACTCCTTTCCAGGAGGCAGAAATCTTCTTGAAGAAGTTAGATGTTTCGTATTCTTAAAGTCCTCCTGTCAAACCTACTTGACAGGAGGAGGAACTCCCCTACAGCACACTCTACGTAAATCTGTGGAAAAAGTCCCTGCTTTAGTAGTGAATATGATCATAGACCCTGTTCCATCTTATTTTAACACTTCCCTTCATACACATCCTGAAGCAAAACTAGACTTGGGTCTAGAGGATATCTATAAACTATAGTCTTTGGCTATTAATGAGGAGAGGGATCAGAGTTCCATCGATGAATATTACATTTCAAAGTTTTAGGAAGCTATTGAGTTAAGGGACGGAAAGTTCCATGTGGAATTGTATTGGTACGAGAATATTCTGGAGCAACTCCAGTCAAATCACCATATAGCATATATATATTAAATA
>SEYY01016313.1:37500-40000 GCA_009176605.1 Armadillidium nasatum
ATATATATATATACTATATATATATATATATATATATATATATATATATATATATATATATATCTAATATATATTATATATATATATATATATATATATATAATGATTGCGTAAATAATGTAAACATATCATTAGTTATAAATTGCAGTCGGTTGCATGATGCTCGAAACTTCAAAGAGAATAAATTCCAGACTTTAATTGTGTTTATTTTTTACTTAAATTTTTTCACACATATATTCACACATACACATAGACACAACACACACACATGTATACATATATATATATATATATAATATATATATATATATATATATAATATATATATATATATATATTATATATATATATATATATATATATATATATATATATATATATATATAATATATTATATATATATATATATATATATATACTATATATATATATATCAAGAGCGACTCGTGACTTGGTTGCAGGTTTGTGCAACCACCATTTATATTATATAACTAGCTAGTGTACAATTGTTATTTATTACTTTTAATTTCTTAGTTTTTTTAATAGAATTAAATATTTAATAAATTGCATCTTATTATAATAATACTCCAGTGAAGAGAGTTATTTAATTCTAAAAGAGAAGTCATATAATTTTGATTAGTTATTCAAAACCAATTAAATGTTTGGAAAAATTTTGCAAATGCATGACCTAATATATATATACTGCACAATCCTTGCGCAAGCGGTTTATTTCTACGATATGGTTTGCAAAGGAGGTGCAAACATTATATTTCTTTATAGTGTGCGAAACATTTTGACAGAAGTTTTGTATTTTTTTTATTATTATTCCTGTTCAATTTTTATATTATAATTTAGTTGGTGTTTCAAAAGTGATAAGTGATAACGTAATTATTTGTGATACCTTAATTAATTTTAATATTGTAGTTCAATTAACAATCGCTTATAAAATTTTAACAATGCCAAAAAATAAAATTATTTAAAATATTTTAATTAGCGAGTTTGTAGTTTGAAACGTTTATTATATTGAAAAAAATTTTTTTTGAACATTTTGAAATAGGCTGAAGACCCTTTCTGTTATTAATATAGTTTTTTTAATGTTTTTAAATTTAACATTTTTTTACATTTTTGTTATTATATAATATTAAAAATCAGTTCAATCATATTGAACAGGATCAAAAAGTTAAAAAAGAAAAATTTAATAAACTATTAATAAAATCGTACTTTTTAAAGCATCGAATGTTTAGCACTTACTGAGAAAAAAATAGACCCATAAAATTAAGAGAAATGGATTTTTCTATTTATAAATACCCTGAAACAGACAAAAAATGTTACACCAGAGAAAAATATTATATATTATATATATATATATATATATATATATATATATATATATTATATATATATATATATATATATATATATATATATATATATATATATATATATATATATATATATATATATATATATATATATATATATATATATAATATATATATATATATATATATATATATATGTATATATATATATATATATATATATATATATATATATATATATATATATATATATATATATATATATATATATATATATATATATATATATATAATATATATATATATATATATATATATATATAATATATATATATATATATATATATATATATATAATAAATATTATACATATATATATATATATATATATATATATATATATATATATATATATATATATATATATATATATATATATATATATATATAATATATATATATATATATATATATTATATATATATATATATATATATATATATATATATATTAATATATATTATATATTATATATATATATCATTAAAATATTATAATATTAATCTGGTTGAAATTGTCCTTGTTTTCCAATGAACACAAATTTTGAATTATTTGAATTATTTGAAATATTATTAATAAGTTTATTTAAATTTAATTAAATACTCCTATTTTCATTACCCTTTAAAATATAATTTAATATTAATTAAAATCAATTTATTATTATATATTTCATAAATATTAAGCATTATCTTCTCGTATCTATGTAATTATATCCGTATCGCAATATTTCGAGTTTAAGAAGCGTAAAGCAATCGATTTAAGTGGTCTCATAAATCCAATACTTGAAAAACTCTTGAACTTCTTCAGAGTTTCTTGAGTGATCCATTTCTAAGGAAAGAGGGAATAAGAAGAGTACTTTTTAGAGTACTTTTGAAAGTACTTTAAAAAGTACTCTTCTTATTCCCTCTTTTGGAATGAAGAAAAAAAGAGTACTTTTTATTGTACTTTTGAAAGTACTCTTCTTATTTCTTCTTTTGGAATGAGGGAAAAAGTGAGTACTTTTTATTGTACTTTTGAAAGTTCTCTTTTTATTCCCTTTTTTGGAATGAGGAAAAAAAAGTACTTTTTATTGTACTTTTGAAAGTACTCTAAAAAGTACTCTTCTTATTTCTTCTTTT
>SEYY01016313.1:65000-67500 GCA_009176605.1 Armadillidium nasatum
ATTCCAGTGATGTGAATATTATCATCTAATTTTGATGTTCCTGTTTATTATATTATTTCAAATTTTCAACTTAGATTTCAATGCTGATTTGAAAATTTCTTTTTGTTATGGAAAGTTGTAAACTTTACCTGTTTTTTTTTCTAATTTTTTCTTATCTTTATCTTATCTTATATTTTTTCTTATCTTTAAAAATTAGTGTTTAATATATTTAATAATACTCAAAATATGATGAAGACCATTTTTCATTATATTTCTCTAATGAAAATATGAAATTTTTTGGTATTATGAGTCTTCTCAATTATGATTAATTAAATCAAATATTTTAGAAACCCTATTAATCAAAATAGGGTAGATGGAGCACCTCATTTTTACCTACTGTCTGACACCACACAGTAACCTTTATTTCATTTTTCCACTGCACCGCACCAAATATGATGAAATTATGCAGCACCGTAACAACCACATTGCACTGCATCCGACCAGTGAGTAGCCCAACCCAATTTCAAACTTTGATATCTTTGCTAATACTTTTAAGTTCGAAAATGACTATTTGGAATAATAATAATAATAATAATAATAATAATTAATAATAAATAATCATAATAATAGTAATAATAAAGTAATAATAATAATAATAATAATAATAATAATAATAATAATAATAATAATAATAATAATAATAATAATAATAATAATAATAATAATATCATTATAAATAATATTAATTAATAATAATAATAATAATAATAATAATAATAATAATAATAATAATAATAATTATTATAATAATAGCTATTCAAAGCAAATGTAAAATCTAAAGTGACACCCAAAAAAACTTACTTAAAATTATTTTAAAAAATGAAAGTTAAATTGTGAATTTGATAAACACTAAATTTTTTAATCACACATTTATAATAATTAATAATAAATGGAAATTGCTTTAAATAGAAGTTAGTTGGATACTAATTAATAATAATTAATTAATAATAATTAATAATAATTAATAATAATTTAAAATTGCTTTAAATAAAAGTTAGTTGGATACTAATTGATAATAATTAATAATAAATGGAAATTGCTTTAATGAAAAGAGTTAGTTGGATTCTAATTAATAATAAAATAATAATAATTAATTAATAATAAATAAATGGAAATTTATTTAAAAAAAGCAAAAAAAATAAAAAAATAAAAAAATAAAAAAAAATAAAAAAAAAGTCGGTTGGAAACTGATGAATAAATCTTTGATTTTGGACAACTTATGTAAGTTACCTTTTGATCTAAAAATAAAACCCTCCATTCTGTTTTAAATCTTAAACTCAATTTATTTACCTTTGACATAAAAGAAAAAGAAGAAGATATATGAATGCTTAGGAAAGTGATATATACTTTAATATAAAATGGAATTAGATTTTCCTCTTTTAATACCTACATTAATTTTGCATATAAATTTAATAAGAAAGAAAAGTTTTTGCATATATATATATATATATATATATATATATATATATATATAATATATATATATATATATATATATATATATATATATTATAACGTCAAATGTGAATCAAAAGTTTATCAAATTTATGAATTGTAAAAATTAGGTCTAAATAAGGGCTGACGAATAAAGAAATTAAAATTACTAAAAAAAAGAGAGAGAGAATAGAAGAGAGAGAACAGAAAGACAGGAAATGAAAAGAGAAGTAGAAAGAAAGTTGGAGGAAGCAAAGAAAATTAAAAAGGGGAAAAGTTAGTTAGTGAGAGAGAGGGAACGAGGGACAGAAAGAGAGAAAGAAAGCGAAAGAGATAAAAAAAATGGTGAGAAATAACGTACTGAGAGGGATGGAATAAAGGACAGAAAGAGAGAGAAAGAGAAAGAGGGAGAGAGAGAGAGAGAGAGAGAGAGAGAGAAGAGCGAGAGACAAACTCGAAATTAAAATTATACATTTGTTTTAGCTACAGTTAAAAGAAATCTTGAAGCAATTACGAAGGAATAGAAATAAAACAAAATTTCAATTTTTTTTCCTTTTCAAAACAAAATACAAAATTTAAAAAGACTCAAATTGACAAGTTTGAAAAATTTCTTTATTAAATACATAGTATATATATGATGTGCTGATCTTCATTTCGAATGTATAAAGAGTATAACTGAGCGTATAACTTATGCCATTTGTCTTGAAAATATTTTTATCGAAAAAGTTCGAAATAATTTCTCTATCTCTCTCTCTCTCTCTCTCTCTCTCTCTCTCTCTATTCTCTATATATATATATATATATATATATATATATATATATATATATATATATATATATATATATATATATATATATATATATATATATATATATATATTATAAAAGATATTAATCTTTAACTATTTTTCAACCTCTCACTGGTGGAAATTACTTTCATGGCACGGGGCAACCATAAGAAATATATTCGTATGCCTTCTTGCATTTGTATAGAGCAGCGATGGTGAACCCTTAATAATTGAAGGGT
>SEYY01016313.1:75000-77500 GCA_009176605.1 Armadillidium nasatum
TATATATATATATATATATATATATATATATATATATATATATATATATATATATATATATATATATATATATATATATATATATATATATATATATATATATATATATATATATATATATATATATATATATATATATATATATATATATATATATATATATATATATATATATATATATATATATATATATATATATATATATATATATATATATATATTATATATATATATATATATATATATATATAATATATATATAATATATATATATATATATATATATATATATATATATATATATATAAATATATATATTATATATATATATATATAATATATATATATATATATATAGTATATATATGCATATCAATTGAATGGTTGTCGAGAATAGAGAGTGAGAAAGAGAGAGACTAAGAATGTGAGAACGGGAGAGAAGAAAATAGATAAATGGAAAAAAAGAAAAGGACATTAAAGAAATAAGAGAAACAAAAAGAGATAGAATGATAGATAGATAAAGATAAACAGATAGATAGATAGATAGATAGATAGATAGATAGATAGATAGATAGATAGATAGATAGATAGATAGATAGAAATATTGATAAATAGAAGAGAGATAGATAGACAGATAGATATATAGATAAAGAAAGATAGATAGATAAATATATATTTAGATATTTAAAAGATAAATAGGTAGACAAATAGATAAAAATAGATGGAGAACTAAATCGATTGATAGATAGAAATAGATTGAGAAGGAAGATCAATATTCGCGTGTTATGCAAGCAACCTATCAAGAAATTTAAAGTCTAATAAATAATTAGAAAACCTTAATTAAAAGGCTCTTCAATAATTTAATATTTTATTTCTAATTTCCAAATTGTTATTAATATGTAATCAGTGTCAAAAGAAATGAAGCGAAAAGAGTTTCGGAAAAAAGATTTTTTGTTCTTCGAACCCTCATTGAAAGGTATGAATTATTCAGAAGTTTTTAAATTTTATATATATATATATTATATATATATATATATAATATATATATATATATATATATATATATATATATATATATATATATATATATATATATATATATATATATATATATATATATATATATATATATATATATATATATATATATATATATATATATATATATATATATATATATATATATATATATATATAATATATATATATATATATATATATATATATATATAATATATATATATATATATATATATATATATATATATATATATATATATATATATATATATATATATATATATATATATTATATATATATATATATATATATATATATATATATATAATATATATATATATATATATATATATATATATATATATATATATATATATATATATATATATATATATATATATATATATATATATATATTAATATATTTATATATATATTTATAGTATATATTATATATATATTTATATATTATTATTATAATATATGTAATATTTAAATATATAATTTATAATAAGAATGTAATTTTTATTAATTTTTTAAATTTAATTAAATTTAATTTTAATTAATAAAATTTTAAATACTTATAATATATATAATATATTATATATATATATATATATATATATATATATATATATATATATATATATATATATATATATATATATATATATATATATATATATATATATATATATATATATATATGGTCGTGTAATCAAGGGCCGACAGGAACTTAAAGTTTTTGTCATAATTAGAGGAAAAGATGGGAAACGGATTTGTGTCTCAGACTTTACTAGTTGGGAAATATAATAATGAAAATATCTGTTAATTCTTTGAACAAAGAGTTTGAGAGAGAAAGAATAAGACTGTGTAACTTGACGAATAACACAACCCCTCCTCTGAGGAGTCGGTTTTGGAAAATAAACAGTTTTGTTGTAATAGAGATTGCATAAGAAGGAAAGTGAGGCAATGGCTCAATGTCAGGAAATAGACTATAAAGAATTTAAGAGAATAGGAGTTATTAAAACAAAAAAATCCTTTGATTCCTCTCTTTCAAGAGGATCTTTATAAATGGAACTATCACAGATAAACGACAGGGTACTCCATATCAGAAAGTTCAATGCCTGTATTAAAGGAAAAGAACTAGCAACTGGGATGATGTGAAGAAGTTCTAAAAACATAAGAAAAATAGAGACAGTTAGAAGCCCCACGGGCCTATCAAAACTTCACCTTAGAACACCATGAGTTCTACTACTCAGCTATAGGCACTTCTTTGTAAGAAGGATGTGAAGATGAGAGCGAAAAGATGCAAGTCATTTGATACCGGAATGCATTTGGATGTTCTCTGAAACCCAAATATCCTATGGAGTGTAAACGTGTCCCTTCGAAGGGCACTACGTTCTTCCCCTATATTATACAAATTAACATATTATTAGCTGAAAATTATAAAAAGAATTCTGCTGTTTTTAATAAGTT
>SEYY01016313.1:90000-92500 GCA_009176605.1 Armadillidium nasatum
TGCCTAACAATGTAATTTCTTCTAAAGATGTCATTTATACTCTCTCTGAGCTTAACACTAAGAAGGCGTACGGTCCTGATGGTATTCCTTCCTGCTGTTTCTCAAAACTTGTGCTTCTTAGCTTGCAAACTGCCTTGGTAAACTATTTCGTCTATGTCTTCCTACTTCAACCTTCCCTTCTTGCTGGAAACGTGCGCTCATTCAGCCATGTGCCGAAGAAGGAGGACCCCTTCTCAACCCTTTAGCTATCATTTTATTTCTTTAACTTCTGTTCTTTCTAAAGTTTTCGAATCTATTCTTAACAGGAAGATTTGGAAACACCTTAATTCTTCTAATCTTATCTCTGATTGCCAGTACGGCTTTTGTAAGAACCACTCTACTGATGATCTTTCCCTTCTTTCCGACTCCTGGTCCTCCTCTCTTCGGGGTTTTGATGAATCTTTATCTGTATCTCTAAACGTATCGAAAGTCTTCGATGGAGTCTGGCACAAAGCTTTGATTTCTAAACTTCCCTCTTTCCGAATCTATTCTTCTTTCTGTGACATTCTCTTTAATTTCCTTTCTGGTCTTTCTACAGCAGCGGCTGTAGACGACCACCTTTCTTCCTTTAAATTTATAAACAGGGGTGTTCCTCAAGGATCTGTCCTATCCCCAACACCTTTTCTAACTTTCATCAATGAACTTCTCTCTATTACTACGTCACCTATCCACTCCTATGCCGATGACTCCACCCTTCATTACTCCTTTCAATTTGAAAAGCGCCCCTTCCAACAGCAGTTAATTGATTCAAGAAGAATGGCCTTTTAGCAGCTGACATCTGATCTTTCTCGATTTCAAATTGGGGAGAGAAAACATAGTCGTTTTTAATGCCTTAAAAACTCAGATCCTTCATCTTTCTACTCGACACAATCTTCCACACAATAATGACATCTTCGAAAACAGTCATATCAAACCTTCATCTGTCCTCAAAATCCTTGGTGTCTTTATCTCGTGGTCTTTTCTGGAAAGATCACATTACTTCTCTTTCTAAACAAGCTTCTAAGAGGTTAGGGGTTCTGAGGCATCTTCGTGTTTTTTTTACGCCACCCCAGTTGCTTGATCATTAAAGGAATTAAAGGAGTGTTTTTGCCCCTGTATGGAGTACACCTCATACATCTTGGGTAGTTCCACACATGCAGTTCTTCTCAAAAAAGTGAAGTCTAGGGCTTTTCGTTTTATAAACTCTTTTGTTCTTACTAACTCTCTTCAATCTCTTTCTTCCCATCGAATTGTTGCGTTACTCTCTCTATACTATCGCTATTTCTACGAACACTGCTCTTCTGAGTTCTCATGTTTCATACCTCTTCCATTGAGAAGGGCTCGTGCGACACGACTTTCTACACAGTCTCATCTTCTCTGTGTCCAACTCTCCGACCCCAGACTTAACAGCTAAACTCACTCTTACATGTACTCTATTGGTAAAGTCTCGAACACAGTCCCTTGATCTATGTTCCCTACTTCTTTGGACTTGCACACTTCTAAACGCCGTGTATCTGCAAATGTCTGCCATAAACTACAAGATTTCCATTTATTTCCCCAACTTTGGTTTGGTTTGGTTTAAATATATAGGCCTCTGGCCTATTCCCACTATATATATATATATATATATATATATATATATATATATATATATATATATATATATATATATATATATATATATATATATATATATATATATATATATATATATATATATATATATATATATATATATATATATATATATATATATATATATATATATATATATATATATATATATATATATATATATATATATATATATATATATATATATATATATATATATATATATATATATATATACAAACTTTTTACATATATATATGTATGAAATATGAAATGGAAAAGCATAAATAGATATGGAAATAAGTTTTACAAATGCAAATTGAGAAAGGCAAAATTACGGGAATTTTCCTTCGGTCCGAGGAACTCTTTCGCGGAAACGGAAAACGTAATTTTAATAACAAGGAAACAGAATGAAAAGAGATTACTGAAAGTTGCAAATTTGAATCGTATATTTTGTATTATTATTATTATTATTATTATTATTATTATTATTATTATTATTATTATTATTATTATTATTATTATTATTATTATTATTATTATTATTATTATTATTATTATTATTATTATTATTATTATTATATTATTATTATTATTATTATTATTATATTATTATTATTATTATTATTATTATTATTATTATTATTATTATTATTATTATTATTATTATTATTATTATTATTATTATATTGATATATATTTATTATGTTATTATTATTATTTTATTATTATTATTTATTATTATTATTATTATTATTATTATTATTATTATTATTATTATTATTATTATTATTATTATTATTATTATTATTATTATTATTATTATTTTATTATAAGTATTATTATTATTTTTATCGTTAGTAATATT
>SEYY01016313.1:105000-117500 GCA_009176605.1 Armadillidium nasatum
AACGTATTCAAGTCTAATTATAATGTTACAAATAAACTAGGTGGAGAGGGATGGGGAAGGATGAATAGCTCCAAATATTCAAGAGTAGAATATATATACATTATATATATATATATATATATATATATATATATATATATATATATATATATATATATATATATATATATATATATATATATATATATATATATATATATATATATATATATATATATATATATATATATATATATATATATATATATATATATATATATATATATATATATATATATATATATATATATATATATATATATATATAATATATATATATATATATATAATATAAATAAAAAAATAATAAAAAAAAAATATATATATATATATATATATATATATATATATATATATATATATATATATATATATATATATATATATATATATATATATATATATATATATATATATATATATATATATATATATATATATATATATATATAATATATATATATATATATATAATATCTCTTCTCTTTCCTAAATTATACCAAATAATTCTATCTAATTTGTTAAATGATTGATAATTTGATATATATAAATTTGTGTATATAAATAATATATCCTAATATAAATATATATATATATATATATATATATATATATATATATATATATATATATATATATATATATATATATATATATATATATATATATATATATATATGTGCATAGATGTATATAAATTTAAGGAATGCGTATAGGAATATTGCTTTGGTCTACACAATTCCGTGAGGTATATTAAAAAAATTCTTCAAAACCAGACATGATCTTATTCACTGTCCCAAAAGAATTT
The DNA here is from genome assembly GCA_009176605.1 of Armadillidium nasatum. Lineage (NCBI taxonomy): Eukaryota > Metazoa > Arthropoda > Malacostraca > Isopoda > Armadillidiidae > Armadillidium > Armadillidium nasatum. The sequence goes on from SEYY01016313.1 coordinate 105,848, forward strand.
TATGCAGAGAAATTGACGAAAATAAAAAAAGGTAAATGTGTTCCAGACTTCATCAGAAGGGATATATAAAGTAATTGGCTAAATCGTTAAGTCTGGTGCATCGTGAATCAGTCTTCGACGAATCGTCGATCAGAGAAATTATGTAGGAAAAGAAACACAAGTACTTCACTAAGATGTAAGTTCGCATTTGCTAATAAAAAATGAATAGCCTTGAAATTTTATTTCTTTTATTTTTATTTTTATATGGTGTATAATTTGTTAAAAAAAATTTTTTATTTTAACTGAGGTGGAGAGAATAAAACTCGAATAAGTTTTCGAGGAAGAAAATAGTAGTAAGTTTCAAGAAAGAATTCGCCAAGTAGATTGATAATGAAATGGAAATTTCTTAGGCATTGAAAAAAATCATGCTTTATATAGATCTGAAAATTAACTGAAAAAATGATGGTTTTAATTCTCTAACAAGAAATGAGAGAAAGATTAAGATCAATTATTTCTGTCAGAGATCATTTTTCGAAATAAAAGGAATAATATGCATAAAATGAGTCATCTGTAAAAGATATATGGAGGGCTCATTGTTAAAGGGAACCAATTTCATTAGACTCGTTTCTGAGAAAACAGATCTGAAAGTTGATTGGATACAGTAATATTGACTTCTTATTGCTCTTGCTGCCACCTGGTGGATAAATATTGAACTATGGACTTAATTCACTGTTTCACACACACACAATATATATATATATATATATATATATATATATATATATATATATATATATATATATATATATATATATATATATATATATATATATATATATATATATATATATATATATATATATATATATATATATATATATATATATATATATATATATATATATATATATATATATATATATATATATATATATATATATATATATATATATATATATAGATAATAAAGAAAGCAGTTATTTGAATCTTAATTTTGTAAAAGTAAAATTTTATACAGCTATTTGCATGCGATTCTCATTTCTCTCTAAAATAAGTTCAAAATTTTTAAATTTAAAAAGAAAGAAACGAGAATAATAAAAAAAAATATGAAAGACAGATAGCGATTTAATGAGAATGAATATTCAGTTACCCTTGAATTATACAAACATTTATTTGTGTATGTATGTATGTATGTATGTATGTGTATGTATGTATGTATGTATGTATGTATGTATGTATGTTATGTATGTATGTATGTATGTATGTATGTATGTATGTATGTATGTATGCATGTATGTATGTATGCATGTATGTATGTATGTATGTATGTATGTATGTATATATGTATATATATATATATATATATATATATATATATATATATATATATATATATATATATATATATATATATATATATATATATATATATACAAAACAAAAAATAATCAGAAAATCCAGAAATATGAATTAAATATTAAAAAAATAAATAATTGCAATTACGTTACGAAGCTCCGATCTATTTCGTAAAATATCTTCATTTATTTGAAATTTCAAAACAGAAATCTTCTCCCTCTGGATCATTCGTTCAAATGAATGTTCACTTCATCAAACGGTCGTACTTAGTAATTTACGGATGAACGAATCTTTTTAAAGAATGCACGTATGAACAAGAAATTTGATAGATGTAAATCTCTTAGAAGGTGATGGTCAGGCAGAGGGATGCTTTTACAACACTCTGATGAAAATTAATCTTGCGAACGTTTACTCAAATAGAAATTACTCTTTGAATCAAAATATCTGACAACTCAAACTCTGAATCAAACGATTCTTCAAAAAGAAGGAGAAACTTTCAAGTTCAAACTAATTTCTAGAAAACGGAAGAACACCATTCCAATTCTCTTTCTCTTACAATTGAGATCACAATCTGAAGAGCTCCCTTACAATTCACTCTTTAATACAAACGAACACCAAAAAATGACAAACACTCTTATATCACTCTTTCCGAAACGGACAAACGGCCAAATAACGCCGTTTGAAAATCAAAAGAATTTCTTACAAAAAATCGATCAAATATACAAACACTCACATAACACACCCTCAGGTATAAACAAATACTCAATACGAGAAACGCCGTTTAAAAATCAAATGAATTTCTTACAAACAATCGATCAAACATACAAACACTCACACAACATACTCTCAGGTGTAAATGAATACTCAATACCACAAACATAATTACAACTCACTCTGTAATGCAAACAAATCACCTACAAACGAGTGCTCACACACTCTTACAACACAGTATCTGATACAAACGAGCACACAAACAGACGAACACGCATCCAAGCATACTCCCTCTGAAACTGATTCTCAGATCGCCGAAGGCCGTGGGATAATGCCAGATGTTCGCAATCGTTCCATACGCTCAAACTTCAAACTTGTGTTTGTGTTGAAATTTATAAACAAAGCTAAAATGAAAGTTTAGATTGTACCTGGAAATGTATTAGACCAAAAATATTGAAGAAAGTTGCGAAAATCATAATTTCTATTAAGGGCGTAATGAAAATGATAAATATCTTTGCAACTCCCACAACTTCTGCCAATAATAGTAATAATAATAATAATAATAATAATAATAATAATAATAATAATAATAATAATAATAATAATAATAATAATAATAATAATAATAATAATAATAATAATAATAATAATAATAATAATAATAATAATAATAATAATAATTTTAATAACAATGATATTTAATATAATTATTATATTAATATTAATAACAATTTTCCTTTACTGTAGAGTTCATATAAGAACTTTCAGTGTTATTATTTTCAATAATTTTTTAAAATAAAAATTCAATTAAATTACTATTATTATCATTATCATTATTATTAGAAAAAGTTACAGTAGTAGTTGTAATGGTATAAGTAACAGTAAAATTAATTCAATGGTTTATTAACTTTGAATTTTAATTTTCCTAGACTTTACTCTCTCTTCTCTCTCTCTCTCTCTCTCTCTCTCTCTCTCTATATATATATATATATATATATATATATATATATATATATATATATATATATATATATATATATATATATATATATATATATATATATATATATATATATAATATAATTTTAAAATTTAATTTTCACCTGGAATAAAAAAAAAAAATTTTTGAATCAAAATTTTTTGGAAAACTCCACTGACAATTATATCCATATTTACATTAATATAATATTTAACCTATGGTTATTATTCATCATTTCTTGGTAAAGTTATAGATAATAATAACTACTTAATTAATAACAAAAGCAATAAGAATTGTAATAATGAAAAAATATATAATTTTATTTCTTTTCCACATGGAAAAAAATTTTTTTAATCACAATTTTGTGAAAAACTCTATGGACAATTATATCCATATTTACTTTAATATAATATTTAACCAATGGTTGTTATTCATCATTTCTTGGTAAAGTGATAGATAATAATAACTAATTAATTAATAACAATAGCAATAATAATTGCAATAATAAGAAAATATAAATATAATTTTTATTTATTTTTCACCTGGAACAGAAATTTTTTTTTAAATCACAATTTTTTGAAAAAACTCTACGGACAATTATATCCATATTTTCATTAATGTAATATTTACCGTACGTTGTTATTCATCATTTCTTGGTAAAATTATAGATAATAATAACTAATAAATTAATAACAAAAGCAATAATAATTATAATAATAAGAAAATATATATTAATTTTTATTTCTTTTTCACCTGGAACAGAAAAAAGAAAATTTTGAATCACACAATTTTTGAAAAACTCTACGGACAATTATATCCATATTTACATTAACGTAAAATTTAAAATATGATTATTCACCATTTCTTGGTAAAGTTATAGATAATAACAACTAATTAATTAATAACAAAAGCAATAATAATTTTATTAATAAGAAATAAGTCTTTTACGTGATTTGTAAAAATTTTCACATATGGCTTTTAGAAAGGCCATTGGGATGTATAACGAACAAGTGGATTAAAAATATCTTCTTGTAAATATATTTAACATTTCTTTACGGCTCAAGACGCTTAAATGAAGTGACTTGCCTAATTCTCTATTTAATTATATTAAATGATATTCATTAAGTACGTTAAATTATATTTTCAAATTATTATAACTACTTTAGATCTAAATGCAACAAATTTTTAGAAAAAATTATTACTAAAATTAAGGTTATTAAAATTTAATGGAAAAGTGAAGAAATAAAAAAAAGGTTAGATAGGTACAAAATATAAGATCAAATTCATTTTTAATAATATAATTGAAATTACATAGGCTGGTGCTTGCTTATTAGTATTATGTAAAGCATCATAGTTATAGTTAAACCTTTTAGTTTTAGAATTAGTTAAGGAGAAATAAAATTCTAATACACAAAACTTTAAACGAATATTTACTGATGTTTTTATTAAACATCTTCATGATTCCTGTTTGAGAGAAAATATTATTTCACTGGATTTTGAGTTGGCATTTCGAAAGTTCGCATAAAGTTCGTCAATATGAAGATAATCTTTGCATACTCTTGCTGTTCAGTTACGTATACTGAAACAAGAGAGACCAATACCCCCTCCTTGAATAGAGTTCCGCCAGTGATCGGTAGTGATGCAAAGAGAGAGAGAGAGAGAGGGAGAGAGAGAGGGAGAGAGAGAGAGAGAGAGAGAGAGAGAGAGAGAGAGAGAGAGAGAGAGAGAGAGAGAGAGAGAAAACGATGAATCTCACTTATATGTGAAAAGTTATTTTATTATTAATTATCAAAACAACAATGCAGTTTTAAGGTTCAAAAGCATAAAACGTTGTTCATCTTTAGAAAACAATGTTATATATATATATATATATATATATATATATATATATATATATATATATATATATATATATATATATATATATATATATATATATATATATATATATATATATATGTATGTGTAAATTATTACTATTATTATTTTATAATTTTCATTATTATTTTTATTATTATTATTATTATTATTATTATTATTATTATTATTATTATTATTATTATTATTATTATTATTATTATTATTATTATTATTATTATTGTTTTCATTATAAATTTTAATATTATTATTATTATTATTATTATTGTTTTCTTTATAAATTTTAATATTATTATTATTATTATTATTATTATTATTATTATTATTATTATTATTATTATTATTATTATTATTATTATTATTTATTATTATTATTATTATTATTATTATTATTATTATTATTATTATTATTATTATTATTTTTATTATTAATTACTATTATAATTTTTATTTTTTTCTCTATCAATTTTTTAGTTTATTATTATTATTATTATTATTATTATTATTATTATTATTATTATTATTATTATTATTATTATTATTATTATTATTATTATTATTATTATATATAATTATTATTTTTTTTTCATTTTCACTATCATTGTTTTTGTTTTTAATATTATCGTTATTATTATTATTCTTTCACCTATTATAATTATTATTGTTATTATTATTATTAAGTTTTGATAATTTTTATTATTATTTTTATTATTTTTACTATTGTTATTTTTATTTATTATTATTATTATTATTATTATATTATTATTATTATTATTATTATTATTATTATTATTATTATTATTATTATTATTATTATTAACAAAAATAAATTTCTAAAGCCATAAAATCAGAAAATCCATCATAAAAAACGACTATTTTGAAGAAATAAAAAAATAAAATAAAAATTAAAAGGTAAATATAAATAAATAACTTAGATAAAAAAAAAAAATATTTAAATATATTAATACACTGAAAATTGAACAAATAAATGAATGACTAAAACGATAAATAAACAAATAACTAAATAATAATAAATAAATAAATATGCAAGTAAGTAAATAACAATAAATAAATAAATTAAATAAATAAATAAAAAATAAATAAAACGAAGATGAGAGTTAAGAGACAGAAGAAATTTGACTTCTAAAATCTACTGAATATTTTCCCAATTTCGGAGAGATTTTTTTTGAAAAAATATTTAAAATTTTACTTTGCTTAAATATATAATTTGCATTATTTCTTCGAAAGTTGGAAGCTTATAATATATTCATGTGTTAAGGTTCAGTATGAGAGGGAAAGAGGGGAAAAAAAAAAGAGAATGTGAAGGAGGAAAGAATATAGAAAGAAGAAAATATTAAAATGCAAGAGAAAAAGAAAGTGAATGAGAGTGAGTGAGAGAGAGAGAGAGAAAGAAAGAAAGTAAGGAAGAGAGATAGTAAAGGGTTCTGAGAGGGAGAGGTTAAGGAGAATGGGAGAAAGAAAGAAAAAAAGTTAGTTGAAGTTAGAGAGAGAGAGAAAGAGAGAGAGATAGAGAGAGAGAGAGAGAGAGAGAGAGAGAGAGAGAGAGAGAGAGAGAGAGAGAGAGAGAGAGAGAGAGAGAGAGAGAGAGAGAGAGAGAGAGAGAGAGGTCTGAATTAACGAGGAAAACTAATTTTCAGAAGGAAATGAAAATTTCGTTTTTTTTTTTTTAAATTTTTTTTGTTATTGAAGTTCAAAATTGGAATTGTTCTTTATTTAACCTAAAAAAATTTTTTTTAAAATTCTCTATTAATTAATATGAAGTAATTTTATAATGTTATAATATATAGCATAAAGTAAAATTTAAATTCATTTAAAACTTAAATGTAATTTAAATTTATATTTAATATATCTTTAATATATAAAAAACACAATATTTATATAAAAAAAATAATATTCAGCAAATAGAATAAAATTTAAAAATATTGAATATATATAATATATATATATATATATATATATATATATATATATATATATATATATATATATATATATATATATATATATATATATATATATATATATGGGAATACTCTCCGGCATCCGCGATAGGTCCTGGCCCAGCCAGCGGTATCCGCCGTGGGGCCCAAGAAACCAAGGATCTTCCTCAGGAAGATCCTTACTGACAGGACGAAAGTCCTACCTGGGGTAAGGAATATATATATATATATATATATATATATATATATATATATATATATATATATATATATATATATATATATATATATATACAACAAAAGGAAAGTAGCACCAACTATCAAAAAAAAAAAACACACACACACACAAAATTTACTACTATATAATAAAAATATATATATTAATATATATATATATATATATATATATATATATATATATATATATATTATATATTTCTATATATATATATATATATATATATATATATATATATATATTATATATATATATATATATATATATATTATATATATATATATATATATATTATATATATATATATATATATATAATATATATATATATATATATATATATATATATATATATATATATATATATATATATATATGGTATACTTTTTTAAGAGAACAAAGGCTGGAAGCCTACCAATAACCACCTGAGTTGAAAATCAATCAGAAATCTTGTAGCTAATGGCCGATAGGACCCGATACACGGCCTTCAAATGTGTGCAAGTTGGGAAAACAGATAAATGGAGTGAGTTCCAGACTTTACCAGTAAAGTACATGTAAGATTGAGCATAGCTGTTACGTCTGGGGTCGGAGAGTTGGACAGAGAAAGGATGAGACTGTGTAGAAAGTTGTGTTGCTCGAGTCCTTTTCAATGGAGAAGATATTCGACGTGAGAGTTCAGAAGAGCAATGTCCGTTGTAATAGCGATAGTGTTGAGTCACGCAACAATTCGACGGGAAGAAAGAGATTGGAGAGAGTTAGTAAGAGCAAAAGAGTTAATACTTCGAAATGCCCTATTGCCTAGACTCCACCTTTTCGAAAGAGGTGTATGTATGTATGTATGTTTATAATATATATAATATATATATATATATATATATATATATATATATATATTATATATATATATATATATATATATATATATATATATATATATATATATATATATACACTATTTAAATTTTGAAGTGAAGAACGATACAAAGGCGTGGAAATCTTCAAGAACTTTTGTTGTTTAAGTTGAAATCTCAAGAACTTTAACTGATATCACTTGAAAACTGCACAAAAAGGAAAAAGAAGAAAAAGAAGGAGGAGAAAAAGACTCCTCAAAAGATCGATGAATAAAAGAGGAAGACCCTCTTACTCCCAAAGTTCTTTTCATTCTTGAATAAAACACATATTTAAATCAGGGTCAAGATCAGGTGTTTTTCATGGTTTTTTTTTTCATTTTACTATTTTTAAGATTTAAAATATAATTATATTTTAAATCTTAAAAAAATAGGTTAATTGTAAATTAATTAATTATTAATTAATTTAAATATATATGATTTAATTTAATTATAAATAATCACAATTGCTCTTACTCTAATATGAAGAAATCCTTTCATAAATAAAAATGGTTTCACATATTGATACATTAAGTTAAGCTAAGGTTAAGCTCGAGAAAGTTAGGATTAGAATAGTTCAGGTTTTTTGGATTAGGTTAAGTTAAATTGGCTTAGACTAGGCTAGGGTTGTTTAAGTATCCTTGTTCTTTTTTGCAGACATGATTTCTAATTAAATAATAACAGTTTCACGTACTACTACATTGTTATAACTTATATTATATATATATATATATATATATATATATATATATATATATATATATATATATATATATATATATATATATATATATATATATATATATATTATATATATATATATATATATATATATATATATATATATATATATATATATATATATATATATATATATATATATATATATATATATATATATATATATGCATTTAGATGCAATTAAAAGTATATATATTTTGAAACTACAACTTTTATTAAAGCAATATTGTGAGCAAACATTGAGTGCAAGTTTATACAAAACTACGAAAGGAATATCTATGCAAATAACTCTTCAACAAATTTATAAAGCAAGAATTTTCCACTTTCATTCTCTCTCTCTCCTCTCTCTCTCTCTCTCTCTCTCTCTCTCTCTCTCTCTCTCTCTCTCTCTCTCTGTTTCTCTCACTCTCTCTTATTGTATTCTTCTTAACAAGTTGGCTTTCTCAGTCTGACTATTTGTTTCCCTTGCTCTACAAGCACTCTCACACTTTTATATATATATATATATATATATATATATATATATATATATATATATATATATATATATATATATATATATATATATATATATATATATATAATATATATACTATGCCAACACATTTTCCCAAATGGTGAAACGTGGTATTCGTTTTTGATTTTGAATTTATATTATTACCAACAAACTGACAATGAGAAGATAAAATAAGCTGCAATGGATTCCCAACTTAATGTACATTCTTCAGTCAGCTGTTACACTGCAGAAATTGTCCTAGCGAATCGTTGGGACAAGTGGCAAAAATATCAGTTTAATTTTGAATTGAGAAAAGACAAGTTAAGCATAAGGAAGTCACTTCACAGATTTATTTTCTAATAAGAAAATAACTGAAAAAATTTTGTTGTGACATTTTTACAACTTGTCCCAACGATTCGTTAGGACAATTTTTGCAGTGTTTTATCCATGATAAAATATAGAAATATCTAACTGAGCTAATCAGATGTAATACAGGAATCCTATATTAGTATTATAATTTCTTTAATAAAAAAAACAACCACTTATTTTTGTATCTCTGCGAATTTATTAAAGTAATTTAATATTTAATTATATATTTTTTCAACAAAATATCGTAAATAATCTCCTTAACTTGTTAAAACATAAATTTTATCTTCCATTTGAAGCTCAGAAAGGAATGTGATAGGAGTGATAGGAGTTTGTGGTTGATGAAGAAACCTTGAGGAGAGTGAAGGAATTTAAATATCTGAGGAGATTATATACAGAGGATGGGGGATGTGACGCAGGATTTCACACAATATAACGCAGTTGGGGAGATCGGCTGGAGCTGTGTACCTTCTGCTGAAAAATCAATGTGAATAGAGGTTAAAATAATTATTTATGAAAGAGTGATGTCACCTATACTGTTGTATTGGGCGGATGTTTGGACAACTACTAGGAGACATGAAAGTATAATACAGGCAACAGAAATGAAAAAACTGAGGGAAATGATTTGGAAAACCGAAAGGAATAGGATAAGAAATGAAAGAGTCGGACAATAAATTGGTATAACACCTCTGAAGAGAAGGATGGATACAGCGAAAATTAGATGGTGGGGACACTCGAAGAGGATTCCGGAGGTTAGACTGGCGAGGAGAAGATAAGATATAATATATATATATATATATATATATATATATATATATATATATATATATATATATATATATATATATATATATATATATATATAATATATATATATATATATATATATATATATATATATAAGATAGAGGGAGTAGGTGCTGATTTCGTTGAGATGGTGCTAGCTGATGGCGATGAAAGAGATACAGGAGAGAAGACTATGGGATGACAGAGCTGAATGGAGGCGAATGCTGAGTCCACTGACAGGTCGTGGTTTTCCGCATCGAATGACATGACATTCCTTGGGGAGGATAGTAGGACAATATGGCAGTAAGTAAGTATTCGAAATTTTCATTTCCTTTAAAGGCGAGATATAAAAGTTGAAATGGAGACATGTTGCTGGGAAGACAATTAAAAACTATTAATATTCTAACTTTATTTAACGGGTATCGTTTTATTCTTCTTTAGAGCGGAAGAAAGTTCCGAAAACGCTCACAAAGTTTTATTACTTTTCACAGAGATGCTTGATGCTGTTTATTATAATATATATATATATATATATATATATATATATATATATATATATATATATATATATATATATATATATATATATATATATATAGTGTGTGTGTGTGTGTGTGTGTGTGGGTTTGTCAACACACAATGTATCATAGTCTTTATCTGTGACCTTTTCTTTATCCCTGCCTTACGTGAGTCAAACGAGAATATAATCGTCAAGGGGAAAATGACTCTTGATCTAAGGTTACTTAAAGGCGATTAAAGTAAAGCCGCTTCGCTTACAAGAAACATCGAGTCTTTGAGTATTTAAGGTCAGAAGTGCCTTTTTTCCTCTTCTCGTTTTTACTGCAGAAATTTCTTTACTTATTGTCATCTGGGAAGGGAATCGTAAAGATGATGATGCAATGCCTTTCAAGGTATAAAAGTCGAATTTATAGTCGCTCTCTCTTTCTCTCTCTCTCTCTCTCTCTCTCTCTCTCTCCTCTCTCTCTCTCTCTCTCTCTCTTCTCTCTCTCTCTCTTTTCTCTCTCTCTTCTCTCTCTTCTCTTCTTTCTCTTTCTCTCTCTCTTTCTCTTTTTATCTTCCCTGAAAAGAGCAGTAAAGAAGGAACATCATTCAGGTTTATATTTATTTACTTAATTGCTAAAGCATCAAATTGGTTTTTATTTGTATGATTAAATGACCTAATAAAATAATAATAATAATAAATAATAATAATAATAATAATAATAATAATAATAATAATAATAATAATAATAAATAATAATAATAACAATAATAA
>SEYY01016313.1:120000-122500 GCA_009176605.1 Armadillidium nasatum
TATAGTATATTAATGAGACTTACTTTAGACCCTAGTGTGTGATTTTAACCTTTAAACCTTTGTAATTATCTTTTTCTCACAATGAGAGACTAAAAATAACTTAAAATTTAACTTTTTTTCTATCCAGTGGGTGAAAAGATTGTCGAAAACCTATTTTTTAAGACTCTTTAGTTGCGGAGATATAAAGAACAATATTACTGCGTTATAACACTTATAATTTTAATTTGTTAGGCATTTATAATTTCATATATTATATAATATATATATATATATATATATAATATATATATATTATATATATATATTATATATATATATTATAGTTATATATTTATTATATATATATATATAAAAACGTGGAAAGATTGGTTTATACGGTCGCGAAGAACATCGACATTAGGAACTGGTGTATCATACAAAATTTTTCTTAAATAACCCCAAAAAAAAGTCAAACGGGTTTCACTTGGGAGCGAGTTTTAGTCACTCAATCATACCACCTTGAACAATCCATCGGTTTGTAGCGTATCGCCAAGGTACTCTCTGGCAATCAAACTAAAGTGTACGAAGCACCATCGTGCATAAACCTAAGGTTACGTCGAACGGGAATTGGAATGTCGTTCAAGATATTCACCAGTTCTTGTTACAAAAACAGCTTATACGAGCTTTTGATCAATATATCTGGCAAAACCTTCAAGCCAAACAGAAGATCCCTAAAGATACCGGCCCGTACATTACAAGAAAACGTTGCTTATATCGAGAATCTATCATAGCATGAGGATCGGAGAGTTACTTTTTTTTAAGTGTTCTCCATAAAGTAGTTCGGGAAACACTCAACGTTCTGAAAAGTCTGGGTGTGGTGTTTCCAAGTTTTTCTCCAACACTACCTATCACATTCTTCCTAAATTCAGGCTTGCGTATGTCTTGTAACATAGTAGTTGGTGGTTCAGCATTGAAAGGTACTATATTCCCTGAGACGCGGTAGATCGACTCAAACTTTCCCTTCGAGGGGCAATTTCGAGTCAAATAGGTTTCTCCAAACCGTGGACAAGCCAAATTTGAATTCCTTTTATTCGTTCATACATATTATGCATGTCAGAAATTCGTACTATTCGCACAAAATATTGTGAAAGTATAAAACAGACGGAGAGCAGCAAACCCCCAGTTAGTTTATATATTACTGATAGTTTAGGGTTAATAGCTCCATACGAGACGTGGCAAAGACAAGTAGAATTGCAAGGAGTCTGCAAAGGTCTAAGGTTGTGTGTCACATCGTTTGTCATCATTCATAACTGCTCATGATAGATTAACCGACACCATACACCCGTTCTGCGTGACATTTCTATTCTGGAGCTAATAAGAAATCGAATCACTGTAACTTCTGATCTATATATTTTAGAACCAGTGCTCATATAACTCATATTTTGGATGAACAAAAACGAGTACAATCAAGTATGTCCAAGCAATTTTGAAACACCATATATATATTATATATATATATATATATATATATATATATATATAATATAATTATATTAATAATATATATTATATATATATATATATATATAAATATATATATATATATATTTTTTTTAACATTTTGAATTAAAATAAGTTGATTCAAAATTAATATTTAAACTATCAAGAGGAGCACAAAATTTCCGAAAGAGGTCTTTTAAGTAATTAAATCAAATCATCTGTGGAGCAACAAAATTTTCAAAGAGGTTTTTAAGTAATTTTAAATCAAATCATTCGTGAAGCAATAAAATTTTTAATTGAAACTTCTAGATAACTTCTGGTTGAAAAGGATTGGGATTTCGACGTAGTCAGAACAATGAGGAATAATTCTTCACCTGGTTCTAGAGGCTGGGAACCTTTTAAACCAGTTTTTTTTTCTTCCCAAGTACGGCTGCAGGAATATGAAGTTACTGCAGCCGACACCACCCTGCATCTTGCGGAATGGTGTAGAGTATAAAATATATATATTATATATATATATTATATATATATATATATATATATATATTATATATATATATTATATATTATTTTATATTCCTCCGGAGGGGAAAGGCCGGAGTTGAGAAAAAAACTTATCTTGGTCGATGGAGGCCGACATGTTCAGATACACGGCGTTTGAAAGTATGCAAGTCAAATGAAGTTGAGAAAGCAGAAAAAGAGAGTATGTTCTAGACTTTACCAGTAGAGTATATGTAAGATTGACCATAGCTGTTAAGTCTGATGTCGGAGAGTTGGACAGAGAAAAAATGGGACTGCGCAGAAAGGCGTGTCGCACGAGCTCTTCTCAATGAAGGAGGTATGTGACGAAAAAGTTCAAAAGAGCAATGTCCGTTGTAATAGCGATAGTAAAGAGAGAGTGACGCAACACTTCAACGGGCAGAAAGGGACTGGAGAGAGTTAGTAAGAGCAGGAGAGTTGATGAGACGAAAAGCCATAGACTCCACCTTCTCAAGGAGAGCTGTATGAGTGGAACTACCAC
>SEYY01016313.1:130000-132500 GCA_009176605.1 Armadillidium nasatum
TGGATTACCTAGAATCAGAGAGAAAAAGAAAGAAGATTGACATTAGAGCGCTCTTGACGAAAGCCACACAGATAATTAAAGATACGATCAGAAAGATTAAGATATTTCTATTTCTTTCTGTTAAGGATTTAATGATAGATTCGAAAAATGGAGATTGAAAGAATGGAGGTTAAAGAAATGGGACAATAGTAAGAAGGTTGAGAGGCGTTCTCCTACTTCGGCACAGACTGAATTAGATCTCATTTTCAGCAAGAAGATAATTTCGAGGTAGAATACCAAGGCAGAGTGCAAAAAAAAAATAAAAAAAAAAAATAAATAAATAAATAAATAAATAAAAATAAAAAAAAAGAAAAGAAAATTTTTTTTGATTAATTACAGGGGTGATAGAATCAGCACCGTAAACATTGTTAGTGTTAAGCTCAGAGAAAACAGAACTATCATATTTAGAAGAAATTTCAATATAAGGTATAAATGAGTTGAAGAGGATTGAAGGAGGAGAAATAGCACTGGAATTGTCTAAGGTAGAATCAAGGACAAAAGAATGAGCAAAGGGTTTAGAATTAGTAGAAGGCAAAACTTGAGGGAGGGAAAGAGGGAGAATTAAAGTTAGAGTAAGCTTATTTTGAGAGTACCAGAAAGGGGCAAAGAGCAGGAACCAGAAAAGTTATTGGATTTTTAAATGGAAAATGAGTCTTTATTGTTACGGAGAATAGATTTTGCGCGATTCAAGTATATTACCTGTTACGTATAACACAAAATCAAACATAGTAATTAAACCAAGGATTATTAGGTTTAGTTGAAGTGGCTGATTTGGAATTTACCTCTACATGCCAGAATACATATATATATATATATATATATATATATATATATATATATATATATATATATATATATATATATATATATATATATATATATATATATATATATATATATATATATATATATATATATATATTCAAGAACCAGGAGAGTTTATTTGTAAGTTGTCAATAATATCCATAAATATTTCTCTCCTCCATCAAAAAAAAAAAAAAAAAAAAAAAAAAAAAAAAAAAAAAAAAGACCAGAACCAAAGCACATCGCGTGCATTTCTTTTTCATCTTACATATCTTTTTTTTTTCTCCCTTCTTTGTATTGATTTATTTCCGACGTTTCAAATACGTGAAACGTTCGTTTCTTATAGCGAAGAAGGAAATAGATTTCCTCAAATGATTTTCGGGAGGAGAAGGCGAAGAGGGACTCTAAGATTTATATGCATGAGAACTTATCCGGTCGAATCTATTGAGCTGGAAAATGATTTCAATTAAGTTTGGATTTCTAAAGGAGTTCAACTAAATTTATAACTTCTGCAATATTAAAATTGTCGAGAAAGTTTGCAAATACTATTAATATATATATATATATATATATATATATATATATATATATATATATATATATATATATATATATATATATATATATATTATTATATATATATTATATAATCATTTAAAACCACTATAAATAAAAAATATAAAAAGTAAAACACTAAAAAAATATTAACATTGAAGATAAAAAAAAAAATTATCAACAATGGTGGATTAAAAAGCTAAAAGAAAGTGGCAACAATTTCAGAGACTTGTTTCCTGTCTCCTTCATCAGGCCAATCATCATTGCGTTTTAGTGTTTTACCTTTTATATTTTTAATTATTGTGGTTTTAAATAATGTTATATTAATAGAGAGTGAGCAAGTTAACTTTCTTTAAAAATCAATATATATATATATATATATATATATATATATATATATATTATATATATATATATATATATATATATATATATATAATATATATATCAAATCAAATCAAAAAATCAAAATCTAGGGCAGGACAGGCTTAGCAAGCCGCTGTCTGAAATCAAAATTGCTCGTGACACTCTGGGATCAGCCTAGAAAATCTCAATATAATATATGGACGAATGCTGATCTCTCTGACAGGCTGAGGCGTTCCTGGAAGTAGAATAAAAAATGAAAAAAAAAAATAAATAAATATATATATATATATATATATATATATATATATATATATATATATATATATATATATATATATAATATATATATATATATATATATATATATATATATAATATATCGAAATCTTGCCATTTTATATTCCTCTGATCCAAATCTGAAACAATATAGGAATTTTCCATCACTGATATAAAATATACGTTTTATATCATAAAGTGTTTTTAAAAATAGAACGTGTCATCAAAGTAAAGGAATAATCTCCAGCTATTGTTTTAGATAAATTAATCAAAATATACTTTCTCTCTTCTTCACTCTCTCTTTCCTCCGCTCTCTATCTCTGTTCCCCTCTCTCTCTCTCTCTCTCTCTCTCTCTCTCTCTCTCTCTCTCTCTCTCTCTCTCTCTGCATCTCTTTTTATCTTTCTTTTGTCTGTTTCGGTCTCTCTCTCACCCTTTCTCTCTATCTCTTTCTCTCTATA
>SEYY01016313.1:137500-140000 GCA_009176605.1 Armadillidium nasatum
ATATATATATATTATATATATATATTATATTTTTTTTTTTTATTATTTTTTTTATTTTTAAAATAAAACGTTCGGGTCTCACGGGCATTGCCCTATTCGAGGAGAGGGTTCTTTTCTAGATAGTTTATACCTAGAATCCCCAAGTGGGATCGAACCCGCAGTCTCAAAGACGCGAGTCAAACGCTCTACGCTTTTTACGCTAGACTGCAAATCATATTTTATTGAAATACGAGATAATTGAGTTTATGTTTCAATAAACATACACTATTTTGAGGAGTCCTACATAATGCCAATTTTTTTATTATCCTATAATAAGAAGATTGTGCTATCGAACTCCCATTCTCCCTGTTCATGATAGACCATTTTACTGGTATACTAATTATATTACCCTTATTTAAAGGGATGTAGACATTTAAACGTAAACTATTTGTATTTCAGAATTAATATTTGCTCAGAAGTTTTTACCAAGTAAAAAAAAATTTAAAAGAGTTGAAAGAGACACTTTATTTTTCAATTCCTCAGTCTTGGCGTGTGTTATGTTAGTAATTTATTTTCGTCGACATCATAACTCTATAAGCAAGTGATATGTGACTTCGTTATCTGAAAAATATAATAGATAAATTATAATAGATATAATAAAAAAATAGATACAGTTGATTAACTCCAAAATTTGATTGTATTTGCACATTTTACACACCCGACATTCCGAGTAGAACACAACTTTAAACTACGTTAATTAAATGAAGACCACCTCTCAATATTCATATTCTTCTTAACATTTCTTTCCCTTTCAACTTTTTTCATTTAGCCTGGATTAGATATGCTTATTAATAAACACACATAACCCTTCAGTAATTTTAAAATCAGATATTATAAACTGCAGAGAACCTCTGTCAAGTTGGGGCTCGGACTCGGGCAGGGGTTGGAGGTCGGATACGAGCTGGGGCTGGGGCTGGGGCTGTGGATGTGGATGTGGCTCGGGCTCTTGCTCGGGCTCGTGCTCGGGCTCTGACTCTGGCTGGGGATGGGGCTTTTGCTCGGGCTCGGGCTCGGGCTCGGGCTCGGGCTCGGGCTCGGGCTCGGGCTCGGGCTCGGGCTCTGACTCTGGCTGGGGATGGGGTTCGGGCTTGGGCTCTGACTCGGGCTCGGGCTCGGGATGGGCTCGGGCTCGGGCTTGGGCTCTGACTCTGGTTGGGGATGGAGCTCGGGCTCGGGCTCGGGCTCTTGCTCGGGCTCTGACTCTAGCTGGGGATGGGGCTCGGGAACGGGCTCGGGCTCGGGCTCGGGCTCGGGCTCTGGCTCGTTCTAGATTCACATCTCACATGTGCTGCTCTACTAGAGAAGAGGAACTTTTCTAGGTAGTGTATACTTAGAATTCGCATACGTGGTCAGACTGGTCAACTCAAACATGTTAGTCAAACACTCAAAACCGTTTGCGCCATGGTAGATGGCAATATTAGCTTATATATATATATATATATATATATATATATATATATATATATATATATATATATATATATATATATATATATATATATATATATATATATATATATATATATATATATATATTATATTATATATTATATATATATATATTATATATATATATATATATATATATATATATATTATATATATATATATATATATATATATATATATATATATATATATATATATATATATATATATATATATATATATATATATATATATATATATATATATATATAATATATATATATATATATTATATATATATATATATATATATATATATATATATATATATATAGTATATATATATATATATATATATATATATATATATATATATATATATATATATATATATATATATATATATATATATATATATATATATATATATATATATATATATATATATATATATATATATATATATATATATATTATATATATATATATATATATATATATATATATATATATATATATATATATATATATATATATATATATATATATATATATATATATGTATATTAGTATGTATATTAATTAGTGTTAATATTTTAAATAAAAATGTTTTCAAAATATATTTCTTAGTATTATAATTAATTTTTAGGTTTTCTTCTTACTAAATAATAATAATAAAAATAGTCTCTTAATAAATTTAATAGTTTTTTATAAACTCTTCTTTAATAATATTCCTAAAAAATTATTTTATAAATGATGTTAAAATTTTTAAATAAATAAATAAATAAATAGGACAAAAAAATTTTTGAGGAAAAAATTAAAATTTTTAAATTTTATTAAAAATTCTTCGAGATTATCTTGACATTTTTTTCGTTCAAATAATTTTTTTTATTTTTTTTTATTTTTAACTGAAAAAAAAAAAAAAATTCTGAACAATTTTCATCATCGAAGACAAATTAGACAAAATGTATTTTCATTCTTATCATCTCTATCTATTTATCTATCTATCTATTTCTTCATCCATTTCTTTTTC
>SEYY01016313.1:170000-172500 GCA_009176605.1 Armadillidium nasatum
TTCATAATAATATTCTTCTAGTCGTCTCTGAGTTTCCAAAGAGGTGCGCATACTTCAACAATATTCAGTCAATGCCATGAAAAATAACTATATTAGACAGATGATTAGTAATCTTATTTAAGTTACCATCTATTTTACACATACATTTTAACACATTTAATATCCTTACAAATAGAGATGAAAATAATCTTACGTTTAATAATGTACGAACGGGAAAAATTTGTTTTCAATTGTTTTAATTTCAGTATCCGAATGCTTTTCATTTTTTTTGTAATGTTTGATTTTTATATTATGCGATGGAGCTGTTCTGAGAGGAGGTAGGCGGTCTAGAGAGATAACGGGTGTATCGAAGGCGCATCGGGCAGGATAAGAGGAGCGGATGATCATAGGTGTAATAGAGTCTGGTACGGAGCTGCTTTGGTGCGGAGGGGCGCAGTGACAGAGGGTAGTATACGAGGAGAGGAAGAGTATGCGGAGGATGTATCGTGTGAGCAGTAGGGTCTGAATTCGAATAATTCACATCATTAATTTATCTATATTGCTGTAACTATATTCAAATATTACTTAGACGTAGAACACATAAGAAGTGCTATATGAGAGTGTACATTATACTATTCTTAATTTAGTACTACTATCATTTTTCATGCGCCTATCATAATTATACTTATGCTAGAATCTATTCTATTATCTTAGTTATCTATCGATTATATCTCGGCATCTATCTATCAGTATCTAGTCTATATATATATTATTATTATATATATATTTATAACCATATATTTCTTCCATATTAAAGTATAGATTATCAATATATATACATTTAGATATTTATACTGTGTATACTTACGTATTACCTAACTATATATATATTATAGTTTTTTAATACTCTAATAAGTTTATTTATCTTGTTATAAAATTATATAGCAATATATTATTAACAATATATTATTACTTATTAAATGTATTACTTTTAATCTTCACATGATACACAATATATACGTGTTTTATTATTATATATATTATATATAGTATATTATATAATCATATATATTATTATATATAATATTATATATATATAAAATAACTATGTATTTTTAATAAATTGTTGTATATATATATATATATATATCTTATTATATTATAATTAATTATATATATGAATATGCATAACAAAACGTTAAGATTAAGAAACTTTTTGAAAATTTATAAGACGGAAAATTTTGGGAATACTAGCATCTTATTATTGGAAGAAGTTTGTTATCTTGCAAATAACTTTGGCTGACGTATAACAAAGAGTTCATATACTAGGATTTGGTTCAATCAATTAAAAATTGGAAAACTACTTTTATTTTGAGTAATAGTATATATATTACTATAACCTTTTAGACGAGCTTTTACGAAAATACTAGTATAAATAGGATTAAACTAATGTTTCACAATAGCGTTTTTCTCTATCTCCACGAGTATATCCTATTCTCTTTTATACCTTATATTTAATTATATTAATAAATATTAATATATATATATAATTATATTATAATATATATTATATAAAATTAATAATATAATATTAATATAATATAATATATATATATAATATATAGATTAATATATTAATATATATATATGCGAGTATATAAGAATCAGTCCCGGTTTGTTTCTCGCTTCTCTCGTCAGGCCTCTCCCTCAACAACATATTTTACTTTCTTTCTACTTGATTCAACATATCATAATATAGTTCTTTCATAGTCTACTCGGAAAGGAAGCCATTCATTACATAGCTTTTTTATCATACCTGAGGATTCGTCCGAAACACTATCGCAACTTTTCCTCATGCCACAAATTCAATGTGGCTCTCCACCGCACAACTCGCTCGGGGCCCTCAGTATACTCATTTCCTCATTATGCCAGATGGTATGTTAATCTGTGTTGTTCACCATACTCAATTACGTGGACATAATACAATTTTCTTTTAACCTTTTTCAGTCTTCTAGCGCAGTAACCCCATAATTTCTTCTTTTCATAATGTATGCAACCTTAAATGAAATCTTACGTCGTGATATATATAATCACTAGTATGTATATTATTATTAGATTTAATTAATGATACTACTATTCCGCGGATATGTTTTCATTAAACTTATATTGATATCCTATAGTATTACTTAAATAATAATATATGCAGGTGCTGCTCTTGAGCTTAAAGTTTATTATAAATAGTATGACGAAAAATAAGCACAGGTGGTCAAGTTAACGCAGGTCGGAGTTAGTTCATATTTATTATCATTAGCAATGTTTGGTGTATGAACTGTAATAATTTAGCGCATATCTATTTTGTACTCTACATTTAGAGTTTCGATTCTGAAATTCCATTTTCAAAAGGTCTTACACTTCTAAAAGTGTGAGCAAGAGGAAAAATGAAAATATTTGTTGGACCAAAGCAAGAAAGGAATGGCAATTAACAGCTAATTAACATAGAAAAAAACGCTATACATTTTGC
>SEYY01016313.1:177500-180000 GCA_009176605.1 Armadillidium nasatum
TTTTGAGGAAAGGAACACAATAACATGCAAAACTGATAAAGAACTTTCGGTTTTTCTTTTAATATTTTAAATCGAAGTTTCAGTAAAACTTTTCAAATGAATTTTCTGTAATAAGACTCTGGATATATATATATATATATATATATATATATATATATATATATATATATATATATATATATATATATATATATATATATATATATATATATATATATATATATATATATATATATATATATATATATATATATATATATAATATATATATATATATATATATATATATATATATATATATATATATATATATATATATATATATATATATATATATATATATATATATATATATATATATATATATATATATATATATAATATATATATATATATATATATATATATATATATATATATATATATTGAGATAAGAGGAAAAGGTGAGAGTGGTTTCAAATAATAGGCAAGCGTTTATACAATGAATATATGTGTGTTAGATTTTTGTTTAAGCGATTCAGCAATGATAAAAGTGCTATTTATGTAACAAATATTAATTAAAAACTTGAACCTTAAAAGATCTCTACACTTTACAACTTCCGTCTTAATTAAGAAAGCGTTTCATTTATGAACGACGTTTAAAAAAAGTGAACATTTTATTTCTTTCTTGTCCTCCTCGTTAATCTAATGAAAGGAAGTTCGTAGACTGTGAATGTCAACGAATAGAATTATTACATTTAATCCATTATAAATGAAATTATTCTTTATGTATTGAGTTACAACAGGAGTAGAATGTTACTTAACGCTGTCGTTCATCTTTCCCCATATTACCAAAAGATTCTCTTTTGAAATAATGCATTTAGTTTTGATTGAAGGTAATACTGAAAGGAAAAGTTACAACAGTTGATGCTTATTTCCTTCACCTCAGAAATGACTGTATCGAATGTCACTGAAGCCTTGAGTAATGGTGGCTGTGAATAATATGTTTGACATAATAGGGAATGAAAACTTACATGTACAGTCGTGAACAAAAGTTCGTTCCTATTAGGCTGGAAATAAATATTTATATAAAATGGAAATCATTTCATAAAAGCTCTATTTTGAATAAAAAGACAATAAAACATTGAGAGGGGCTTAATTGAACTGTTTTTGGCTGAACCTGAAATGATCCCCATTTTATATAAATATTTATTTCCAGCCTAATAGGAACGAACTTTTGTTCACGACTGTACATGTCTCAATGCAGTATCTCAAGGATGCATATGTCGGAGCTAATATGCAGTTGATTTTTGACTTTGGAACACCAAGAAGAGTACTAATTTATTGTACACTCGTAGTATGAACTGCGATCTTTCATACCTAGAATATTTTCTATCTCAAGCTCATATTGTTGATCTGCTGGCTTTGTTGAAATACGTTAATTATTGGGAGATGGTCGGCAACGAAATTTGTCGTTATATTCTAGTATTTCCATTGCAAAAACCATATAACTATAGGTTATCGGCTTATTTGGCATTCTGGAATTGATAAAAAACTTCATAAAAGCACAAATGCATCTCCTTGATACTCAGGTTTTCGCTGACTTCACGAGCCTCAATAAGAGTGAATGAAATCAATATTATAATATTATTGCCAACTTAATTGACAGGTTATAGATTTCATTTTATAAACGCTCATCTTTTTAAAAAAAATTTATTAAATTTGTGTAACTCTTCAAATAACTTAAAAAATTTAAATATTATAACATCAATAACTTTTAAAATATTTTTATCTGTAATTTTGCAAATATATAACCATATAAAATTAAATTCATAATGGTTTAAAAGACCTATTTTTCTTCCAAAGTACTTTCGTGTAAGATTATAGTGATAGTCATAATAAGGAAATGATGAGCTTTTACTGACAAGACTTTCCTCAATTTAAAAGGTCTTTTTGGAGTTAATGATCTCATGCATGGTTTTTTTTCGTTTTTTTTTCGTTTTTTTTTCGTTTTTTTTCTTCTTTTGTTTCGTTTTCTTTTTTTTAATACATTATTTAAAAGGGATGATAATTTTGTTATATAAAATATGATTTTTGATTTTCACAGTTTTTTAAAAATTATAGTTTTCGTGTTTTAAAAATATGATATATAAATGATATAAATGTGATGGTATTCTCAGCTAACACGAAATAAAAAAGAATATTATATATATATATAATATATATATATATATATATATATATATATATATATATATATATATATATATATATATATATATATATATATATATATTTTGTATAATATGGAGTAGATCTCGCACATCTGGAGTGGTTCCCTTCATACAGCTCTCCCTGAAATGGTGGATTCTAGGGCTTTTCATCTTATCAACACTTCAGCTCTCACTAATACTCTCCAATCTATTTCTGCCCGTCGAATTGTTGTGACACTCTTTCTATACTATTGCTAAAGCAACGAACACTATTCTTCTGAACTCTCGCGTTTCATGCTTCCTCCATC
>SEYY01016313.1:202500-205000 GCA_009176605.1 Armadillidium nasatum
CTCTCTAAAGTCCAAGTTCTTACTCTGCTCTACTTCTGACGTTTTTTGAACTCTTGCTAAGCCTCCACAGAAGAAAATAATTTCACACCCTTAAAATTTTTTATTTGGTGTTTATCTTTATAAATATCCTGCAATATCTCATGGGCAGTGTTTCATTAGGTGAGAGAGTGTGGATATCGAAAGGGTCCCAGCTCATGACAATTTCGTGGTTGACATAAAAGGCGGACTTCAAAGTGAGTGAGATAAAATTAGGCATTAAATAATGAATATGGAAATTAATTCGTTTTAACAAAGGTGGATGCAAAGAATGATGCCCATAACGAACAAGCTTGTCATTTCTGATGTTCAAACGAAAGTCGTATGAGAATCCATACTATTTGGGCAACGAGACTTGGTAAAGATGGTGAAATACGAGTAGGCAATTCCATCAAGTACTTTCCACGATAAAACTTAAATAGAAAATAAATAAAGCGTTAAATTTAATAGCAAAGGTGAACTGAAAAGCAAATAACAGTTTTTAATGAAAAATATTAATAATTTCATTATAAGAAATAACCAAATTTACTTTATTCCTCTAAGGTTACGACTATACAGGCAATATATTCCTGTTAGTGGAAACAGTAATTACCTTTTCGAAAATAGACAAGACAGAAATGAATGGGAGGTAGCTATGTACTCAGTATTTCTTCCGACAGTCTGAAATATTGCCACATCTTCTAGTGCAGGATTTTCCTGTTTGTGTAAGACTTCGTGAGCAGCAGAAAACTGCTCATATGAATTGTAAAAAACAGTCAAGGGACACCGTTGCCTTAGTGGGTAACTACTTAATTGAATTTTTCCATTATTCTCAACAGTTTTCACTAAACACTTTATTGAAATTTTTTTTTCAAAGTTATGAAATAATTTTTTCTTATTCTGTTCTCTGTGAACCAATTTATTGCAGACCTAATCAAGATCCTGTTTTCCGAATAAGTTTTTGTTTATTTTCTTGTCTTTATACTGCAATTCATTATACAGTTTGTCCAAATAATTCTCAAAGTTCTATTACCTTTCCTACTGTAGTAGGAACGGAATAAAAGCTTAGTAGTACTGGTCATACAACCGGTTTTTTTTAATAAGAATTAAATAATCCAATCCTCTGTTCCAAAAGCCTGACAATTCCTATTTTTTTAAACACTTTTACCTGTATTTCATCCATTGCATAAAACTTTCATCGCTCTTATCTTGAAAACTCTTATTATACACTCCCCAGTTATTCAATTATTTATATTTTATTTTTAACTACTTCAATTCACTCTGCCATTTTATTCATTATTCAATTTCTCCCTTTCATTTCTGTATTTCAACTTTATTTCTCGATCTAATTCATAATGAATTCAAACATTTTCAACGAAATAACTTTTCTAACATTTCCTGTCAAACTTTTTCATCGAAACTAACATTTAATTTAAAAATTTCATAATATTGCACTGCTCCCATCATGTAATAATAATAATAATAATAATAATAATAATAATAATAATAATAATAATAATAATAATAATAATAATAATAATAATAATGTGTAATAATAATGAACTACTACTGCTGCTAATACTCCAAGATTAGTAAAAATGTTAATAATAATAGAAATCATAATAATAAATAATAATAATAATAAAAAAATGATGATGATGATAATAATAATAATAATAATAATAATAATAATAATAATAATAATGACAAAAATTTATGATAATAAAAATCAAAATAATAATAATAATAATAATAATAATAATAATAATAATAATAATAATAAAATAATAAAATAAAAAAAAAAAAAAAAAAAAAAAAAAAAAAAAAATAATAAAATAATAATAAATAAAAATAGTAATTTTAATTTCAATAATGTTAATGAGGAATGTAATAAGAATACTAATGATAATGATAATAAATAAATAATAAAAATTTTGGTACTACAGCTAATTCATATGGTGTTAATATTAATGATGATTATAATAATGATAAATGTAATAAGAATTATTGTAATAGTGATGATAATAACAATAATAATATTAATGATAATAATTATATTAATAGTAATTGTAATAATAATAGTGATGATAGTAGTAATGATAATAATAGTAATAAAAATATGAAAATAATAATAATAATGATTTTAATAATAGTGATGATGGAAATAAGGATATTTAATAATAATAGTAATAATAATAGTGAAAATTATAATAAAAATAATAATATTAATCAATAATAATGATAATAATAATAATAATAACAATAATAATAATAATAATAATAATAATAATAAAAATGATAATAATAATAATAGTATTATAAATGATAATAATAATATTAATAATATTAATATTAATCTTTAATCTTCATCTTTAATCTTAATTCATTTTTCAGTTTCAGAGTTTATACATACAAAATTGTATAATTTGTATGTCTTAATACATGACTGAAATAGGGAACGAACTTGTGCTTTGGCCATTAAATT
>SEYY01016313.1:212500-215000 GCA_009176605.1 Armadillidium nasatum
TATATATATATATATATAATGATGGGATGATTAATCGTCATCGTCATCAAAATCGGCATGTTTTTTCTCAATCGTTATCGTCAATTTTCTGCAGATTATTTTACCGTTTAATTTACATTACTTGCTTATAAATATCCTTT
Source organism: Armadillidium nasatum (assembly GCA_009176605.1). Classification (NCBI taxonomy): domain Eukaryota; kingdom Metazoa; phylum Arthropoda; class Malacostraca; order Isopoda; family Armadillidiidae; genus Armadillidium; species Armadillidium nasatum. Next base: position 212,641 of record SEYY01016313.1, read on the forward strand.
TTGTCTACTTTTCACAGCTGAAAATGAAAGACTATTTAGTGGTAAGAACCAAATATTACCTCTATGAACAAATATATAAAAACTTAAATTTAAAGTACTAAAATTTTGCTTGCCTGTCCATGTTATCACATATTAACATTTATAAAAATCAAGATACTTGAAGATATTTCATGGGGCCCTACTCATTCTCGGTTCCATGTATGCTCTTATAGATATTCAAAATTCTAGTCATTTTAACATCTTCAATGAGTTTATATATCGTTTAGATGACGAAGAACTCCATACCGGCTTTTTCTCAGTAGGATGACGCCATTTGCTACACGTTCAGCATCAGCAATGTACGAAATTCAGTCTATCTTTGAAGATGGAGTCTTTTCCAAGAGACTTGGCCACCAAGATCGCCTGACATTATTTCTTCTAGATTCCTTCATATAAAGCATTCTGAAAGGAAATCTGCATCTCATTCAACCAAATGACAGCAGTATAAATATCCTTGGCCTTCACATAAACAAAAAACTGTCTTGGAAATTTCACATAACAATGGTTACTAGGACTGCCTCAAACAAGCTGGAAGTTGTGTTTAAGCTCGAGAATTTTTATTTCTTTGCAAATACTCGAATTAGAGAAAGTCATCATCCGCCCTTGTATGGAGTACTGCTCTCATATCTTGGGAGGGTATAGTTTCACCCATCTTTTGGATATTGTTAAGTCAAAGGCTAAAAGTCTTATAAACTGTTCCGCTCTCTCTAATTCACCTGACCCTTTATCTTTGCGAGGTAACGTTTGTTGTGCCTTATCTGTTTTCTATAGGTACTACAGCTGCAAATGCTCGAGGGAACTGTCCACTCGTATACCTCCGCCTTTAAGACGACCTCGAAGCACAAGGGATTGATTGTCTGCATATAAAATTTGTGTGGACATAGGCAACTCCAGGCTTGTCCTCTGTGATGCCTCCTTCTTTCAGCCACTTTTGCTTTGTGGAAATATTTTTCCATCTTCTTGGTTTCCTGCTGAATTTAACTTCAATTACTTTAAAGCTCACGTCTGTGTTTACCTACGAAATTTTCGTTAGGTGAGACTTGTAGGGTTTTCCTTATCCCATTATTGATGTAACACCTCCTCCTAAAATAGTGTTCTACCCGTGAACGGTGGTGATATATATATATATATATATATATATATATATATACTATATATATATATATATATATATATATATATATATATATATATATATAAAATCCAACTCCACGTCCTCGTCGTACACCCTGGTAACGAGGGAAGGAATATTCCTTCCTTCGGCAAACGGAGCTCATGGTTGGGGCAGGATAGGCTTAGCAAGCCACTGCCCGACATTACCTGCTTGCAATACCAAGACTCAGCCTCGTAAGTATATATATATATATATATATATATATATATATATATATATATATATATATATATATATATATATATATATATATATATATAATTTAAAAAAATTAAATTTAAAAAAAAAAATAAAATAAAATTTTATCGAAAATCCAGCCTGCAAATAATTGAATTAATTTTTAATGGAACAATTACTATCGCTTTGATAATATAATGTTTAAAAAAAAAAAGAAAAAATAGGACAAAATTCAAATTTTAAATTTACATTCAAAATCTGATCAGGGAGAATGTTAAATTAAAAGAGTCAAAAGTAATTTTATTTTAAATTATAAGTTTTAATTAAAAATATATAATTATGAAAAATAAATTAATATATATATATATATATATATATATATATATATATATATATATATATATATATATATATATATATATATATATATATATATATATATATATATATATATATAATTTTAATTAAAAAAAAAAAAAAAAAAAAAAAAAAAAAAAATTAGAAAATAATAAAATAAAATTTTAATTGTATTTTATAATAGCATTTATTTTTTTAAAAAATTTTAAAATAAATATAAATATATAAATATATATATATATATATATATATATATATATATATATATATATATATATATATATATATATATATATATATATATATATATATATATATATATACTGAAGAGCAAAATTAACGTACCACTGGAACAAACGTCAATAGGAGGATACTGCAACATTCAAAACGGGTAATAACATTCTTAATATATGGTTATACATAATGAGGATAATATGGTGTCCCTTACACGTACGTATGACAGCTAAACACCGTTGATGCATGCTGGAGATTAGGTGCTGGATGGTTTCCAGTGGCAGTTCCTCCCATAGGCGTACAACTGTTTGTCGCAAGTCGTTAAGGCTATGTGGCTGGTGATGTAGCCGTCGTATCCGTCTTTTCAGTGTATCCCACA
>SEYY01016314.1:0-2500 GCA_009176605.1 Armadillidium nasatum
TTTTATTCAATCCTTTTTCTTTTTACAAACATCATCATATTCATTATAATTGCTCTCTGTTCACCTATCTCGGTTATTTGTAATTCCTATTATCATTACTTCTTTCCCTTCTTTTCAATTTTTTTTTAAATTACCTTTCTTATAATCTAATGCAACTTCTTTTTACAACATCATCTTCTTCATGATCCCTCTTTGTCCCTCGATCTGAGTTCTTTTAATAACTTTCGGGCAATAAAAAGAAGCTCGAAACCAAAATCGTATTTAGAGCGTAGAGGAATAACACCAATGCCAAATTTGGAGCTTGTTTTTCGACCCAAGAATCCCAAACAAGAGATTAAATACATTCGAGTGTTTAAATAATTCATAAAAAAAAAGGTATTTGGCTTTTATAAATGTAGTATTTACATTAAATATAAAATGTTTACACATTTTCTCAATAGCATTATCATTTATATATATATATATATTAGGTATATATATATATATATAATATATATATAGATATAATATATATATATAATATATAGATTATATAATTATATATATATAATTATTTATATATATATTATAATATATATATATATATAATATAATATATATGGAGTTGGGTGGGTGTTTTTTTGGCGGCATTTCTGAGATTTTCGGGAAGCTAAAATTTTGTAGATCCCTAACACTCGAAATTTCTCGCGCAATTAAAAATACGTAGTACAAAATGTAATACTAGTAATAATAATAATAATAATAATAATAATAATAATAATAATAATAATAATAATAATAATAATAATAATAATACAGAAACAGTAACAATACAACAGCCATATAATAATAATAATAATAATAATAATAATAATAATAATAATAATAATTATTATTATTATTATTATTATTATTATTATTATTATTATTATTATTATTATTATTATTATTAATCATACCGAAAATGACGTCATTATTTTAATCGTGGCTCAAATTTCCGCTTGGCCCTTTTAACGCGTAAGGCACTCACTGCTGATTCTCGTCCGAAATGCCCGACAATTGGAAACGCACAAATGAACGAACTCACTCATGGCAAATATACACAATTGAGTTGCGGTAAACAGGAGACTTTCTAGAAAACACCTGCTCGTTTTGGTCAATTGTCTCAGTTTTTATTAAGGATCGTTTGTTTACAGGTGTCTTCTACTGATATAATCTTAATCAGAGTTGTTTGTCTATGATATTATACAGTTCTCCCGTCTATAGGTATTTAAACAGCTGTGTTAATAAGCTGCTCATTTACAGGTGGTTTAACATCTGTTTTTTTTTTTTTTCCTTTAAGATGAAAAGAAGAAAAAGGTAATCAGTTTGTTATTAAATGTTATAAGGGGAGGATGTGTTGTTCGCTCGCTCTTGTGAATTCTCGCATTGAATTTTCGTCCTGATTCACGTTTTCCTTATTTTCCTTTTTATTTTTTTTTATGTTTAATAAATAAATAATAAAAAAGAATTTGACTGTTTCCATATTGTGAAATAAACTTTACTTTATTTATAATAATTAATATTTATTTTCTATTTATAAAAATAATATATCAAAATGACAACAGCGAAGCATAAATTGTTTATATAAAAAGGTTATAACTGTGTCTCTCATAGTTTTCCTATATTGTGTTTATATTTTTAATTTTGTGATAGACATTAATAAATTCATTATGGTGGGAAATACATTACAAAAGCAGAATCAAAAGTCTGAATTTTATGTCGACGACATTCCAATAGAGGACATTAATATTAATACAAATAAAATAGGGGAAAAATCTATAGTCACTGAGGAGATAAAAATTTCCCTCGATTTAAAATTTAAGGAAGAAATGAGGGAAAAATCAATAATCGGAAATACTTCAGAAATTGGTGAAGATAATTCTTCTCAACCTTCAACATCCAAATTTTGCAGCATTAATAAAGACAAAAACAGTTTAAGAAAATTTAAAAGAAGTAACCGGTGTAAATATTGCCGAAGACTCGTTGGTTCCCCAACGACTCTCCTTTATACTAAAAGCGGGAAATCCTTAATGCAGTCACGCTGTAATATCCGACGGCCATTAGAGCACACTATGGATGAAGTGGCATGGGCGTGCGGGAGGATATGGTGCTCAGTAAGCCGTAGGAAACGACGGAAAATTGCTGATAATCGAACGAGGAAACAAATCAATGAAGCATTTTCCACTTTAAGAGAAATATTACCTCCCGCAGAACAGCCAGAACATGAGGATTCCGCAGCAGCAAAAGTATCAACACTACGCCTGGCGGCTTCTTACATTCAGGCTTTATCTGATCTCCTACGGGAAACCCATCTTTCAGACAAAAGCCCAAGAGCTGACCTCAAGGGAAATGATGTTGATTGTGAAAAGACTCATTTGAAATGCGAAGATAAATTGGCATCTTCTGCAGGTAAATGTAGACAGAAACCTTCGGATGATTATCCCTCTTCAAAAGGGGGAGTTGGACCCCCAAGTAAATT
>SEYY01016315.1:5000-7500 GCA_009176605.1 Armadillidium nasatum
GTCCCAAAAATTTTTGGATCTTGAAGATTATACGCAAAGTTCTTGAAATAAAGATTAACCACAAATTTCTTGAAAATCCTAAAAACTATATGAAAATTTCATGAAAATAATTGATTATTTACAAATTTCTTGAAAAGAGGACTATACAAAAACTTCTTGAAACTTGCTGACTATTTGCAATTTCTTGAAACTTGAGGATTACACACAATGTTCTAGAAACGAAGATTATCCACAAATTTTTTGAAACTTGAAGACTATCTACCAAATTTTTTTTTTTTTTTAACTTTATTACCTTCCTCAAATTTCATCTCAGTTTGAGTTTAAAAAATGTTTAAATAATTTTTATACTATTTTTTTATATTTACACTTAGGCTTAAAATTCATTCTAAAATTCAAATTATTTCTTTATATTTTGAGTTTGAATTTAAAGTCTTCAAACCAATTTTTTTTTTTATTTGCGTATTTTTGGTTTTTAGAGTCAATTCTTAATTCATTAATGTTAAAAAACATTCCTGGAAAAAAAATGTGGAAACGAAGCATTACATATGAAAACAAATAAAAATAATAATTAAAATAATAATAATAATTATTATTAGTCAATTTTATTATAATACTAATAAATTATTATTATTACTATAATTATTATTAATTCAGAACTATTAATTATTATTTATAAAGTTCTTTGATTTGGACGGATTCTTTTATCGTTAACAGGGGTAATGCCACACAAATTTGGTGGGTTTCGATCATTGTATTTTTGAGAAAACATCAAATGAATTTCATATATATATATATATATATATATATATATATATATATATATATATATATATATATATATATATATATATATATATATATATATATATATATATATATATATATATATATATATATATATATATATATATATATATATCCCTTCATCTATTTTTCCAATTTTTCTTATGACTTACACACCTTCAAACGCTGTATCTCAGGACATGTCGGCCTTTGATCTGACCAGACTCCCGATTTGCTCCTTTCTCTGGTGAAAATTTGTTAGGCCTCTGGCCTTTACTCACCATAGGTTAAATAAAAGATATATATATATATATATATATATATATATATATATATATATATATATATATATATATATATATATATATATATATATATATATATATATATATATATATATATATTATATATTTATATTTATATTTATATTTATATATTATATTTTATATTATATTTTATTTATATTTTATTTATATTTATATTTATATTTATATTTATATTTATATTTATATTTATATTTATATTTATATTATATTTATATTTATATATATATATATATATATATATATATATATATATATATATATATATATATATATATATATATATATATATATATATATATATATATATATATATATATATATATATATATATATATATATATATATATTGTGATAAACGTTTTAAGAATGAGTAATGACTTTTCACTTACAATACGCTACTAGACGTAGTTGTAAAAGTTTCTTTGAAGTCCATTAGTTTCAACTTCTTTTTTTCCTTTCTTTCTTTCTCTTCAACAAAAGGACTCTTAAGTAGATCTTTTCAAGAGGAAAAAAAATTTGGTTCTTTAAATTCATTTTTTTCAATAATATTCGAATTTCATATTAAAAAAAAAAAAAAATTGTGTGAATATCTTTTTTTACTCATTTATTTTGTACGTTATTTCAAAAAAAAATTTTTTTTTTAAATTTGGAATATTATTTTTAATTTTTTTTTCATTTTTAAGGGATTAATTTAGAAATTTGACCGCATTTAAGCATTATGCAAATATTAACATTTAACTGGAGATTTTAGTAATGATACATGAAACTACTACTACTACCACTACTACTACTGTTACTGCTATTGCTATTATTGCTGCTAGTACTACTATAATTTTTAATATTACAAATATAACTACTACTAGTACTATTGCTTACAATTAATATTGAAACTATTTGCACATTTGTTAATAATATTACTGTAAATAATATATATACTTATATATACATATAAAAAAACTACTAAAAACTAATATAAATATAAATATATATATATATATATATATATATATATATATATATATATATATATATATATATATATATATATATATATATATATATATATATATATATATATATATATATATATATATATATATATATATATATATATATAAACCGACCGGACCACGGCCAACTTTGGCCCCAGGGAATATTCTAGGAAAACTGGGATTTACTTGCCGGGGTTAATTGTCAGTTGTACTTATTAATGGTGGATTAAATCAAACAAAACATAATTAAATTAAGATTTTAATTTCATTAAGATTTAATTTAAATTTCGTTACATATTGGATGTAACAATGAATTCAACATAAAAGAGGAAACAAACAATTCATTCACTTAAATCACTATCAGAATTTTCTTGAATATTTGTATCATAAGCTTTAGAA
>SEYY01016315.1:12500-15820 GCA_009176605.1 Armadillidium nasatum
CTGCGGATATCCGCAATTGAATATCCGCAACCGCATCCGCACCCGCGGATAGTAAAAAATTACTATCCGGTCCACCTCTAATATATATATATATATATATATATATATATATATATATATATATATATATATATATATATATATATATATATATATATATATATATATATATATATATATATATATATATAGTGTATGTGTGTGTGTGTGACGCCTAAAAAATTTCATACCTTTAAGGTGTTTTTTTTTTTTTTTTTTTACATATTGAAATTTATTCCCATTTTAAAAAAAAAAAAAAAAAAAATATATATATATATATATATATATATATATAATATATATATATATATATATATATATATATATATATATATATATATATATATATATATATATATATATATATATATATATATATATATATATATATATATATATATATATATATATATATATATATATATATATATATATATATATATATATATATATATATATATATATATATATATATATATATATATATATATATATATAATATATATATATATATATATATATATATATATATAATATAATAATAATAATAATAATAATAATAATAATAATAATAATAATAATAATAATAATAATAATAATAATAATAATAATAATAATAATAATAATAATAATAATAATAATAAAATAATTACATACCTTCAGCATCCTTTTTTTTTTTTGTTGATGTTGAACGTTTTATTCATAATGTTTGGCAAGAGGTTATAAAATATAAAATACTTGCGTATATATATATATATATATATATATATATATATATATATATATATATATATATATATATATATATATATATATATATATATATATATATATATATATATATATATATATAAATATATATATTATATATATATATATTATATAATATATATCACATCACCACCGCTCACGGGCAAAACCCTATTCAAAAAGGGTATATATATATATATATATATATATATATATATATATATATATATATATATATATATATATATATATATATATATATATATATATATATATATTGGTCCTCCGCTCTTTGGTATTTCGATGAATCTTTCGCTGTGGCGCTAGACATATCGAAAGTCTTCGATAGAGTCTGGCACAAGTCTTTATTTTCTAAACTTTCTCTTTCGAAATCCATCCTTTTCTCTGTGACCTTCTTTCTGATTTCCTTTCTGGTCTTTCAATAGCAACCGGAGTAGACGGTCACCATTCATTCCCCTCTCTCAGTTCATCAGTATGGCTCTCAACGTTCGAGGTCTTTTAATGATAAACTTTCCTGCATCACTGATTAATAGTCTTCTACCTTTTGTGAAATTGAATTCTTTTAAAACGCATCATCACTTGTGGACAACAAAAACGTCCTTGGTCTGAACTTAAACAGCAAATTGTCTACGAAACCTCATTTCACAACGGTTACAAAGGAAACCTTCATAGAAGGTAGGTTTTAAATTCATATATCGGATCATGTTGGTTTTCAATTTGACCCGTCCTGAGAATTTACCAACTTTTTCGGTGATTGGTAGGTCTCTGACCTTTTCCCACCAAAGGTTTATATATATATATATATATATATATATATATATATATATATATATATATATATATATATATATATATATATATATATATATATATATATATAACTAAAACGTTAATGAAGTTGAACTTTTGAGTTATGAAATTTTAATGTCAAGTTTGTTAACTTGAAAATAAGAAACGTTTATTATAGAAGTATAATGATATTATGCTTAAATTTTTTTATTATTATTATTTGAGTGTGTGTGTTTGTTTGCAAATTGTTATTGTTATTTTTATTTTATTTTATTTTATTTTATTTTTTGGTTAAATTAATTTTCCTTTCTCTATTTTCAGTTACATTTTTCTCATCCGTATCCACTTCATTTATATGTACATAAATTCTCCATTTATATTCATATAGAAATATACTCAACTATTATATATATATATATATATATATATATATATATATATATATATATATATATATATATATATATATATATATATATATATATATATATATATATATATATATATATATATATATATATATATATATATATATATATATATATATATATATATATATATATATATATATATATATATATATATATATATATATATATATATATATATATATATATATATATATATATATACAGCTCACGGGCAGAGCCCTATTCAAGTAGGGAGTGTTAGAGCAATAGAAAAAATAAAATAACCCACAAACCCCACCTAACCGAAATTTCGTATTTGAGCAGAGACGTGGACTTTAAAAGGATGCAGATTAAATTCAGCAGGAATCACAAAAGATGAGGAAGAGTTCCACAAATCAGAGGTAGAACAAGCCTGGTGTTGCTTATGTTTACACAAAATTTATTTGCAGACAATGCACCCCTCGTGCTAAGAGGACCTCGTAAAGATGGAGGTATGATGAGAGTGGACAGTTCCCTCGAGCATTTGCCGTGTAGTACCTATAGAAAAGAGACAGGGCACCAGCATCATGTCGCAGAGATAAAAGGTCAAGTGAATTTGTAACAACGGAACAGTTTATAAGTCTTTTAGCCTTTGACTCCACTCTATCTAAAAGACGAGTGAAACATGAGCCACCCAAGGTATGAGAGCAGTACTCCATACAAGGGCGGATGAGGTCCTTGTATAATTGGAGTAACTGCGAAGAAGGAAAAATTCTCGCAGCCCTAAACAGAACTCCCAGCTTCTTTGAGGCCGTCCTAGCAACCATTGTGATGTGAGGTTTCCAAGACATTTTTTTGCTTATGTAAAGGCCAAGAATATTTATATTGGCAACAGGAGAGACGAGAGAACCATCGAAAGAAATAGAAAAGTTAGAATATGTCTTTGAGAGGGAGATCTCTAGAAGTTGAGTTTTTAAAGTATTGAATTTCACAAGATTGAGACGACCCCACTGAGAAATTCTATCTAGATCTGCAAGAATTGAATCGGAAAGATGAAGACGAAAGGCAACTCTAGATGCAAAGGATGGAACAGATTTGAAATGAGTAGAATAATAGAGAGTCGAGTCATCGTCATATAAATGGATAGGGTTAGACGAGCAGCTGCGAAGATCATTAGTGAAAAGTAGGATAGAGTAGGAGACAAAACAGAATCCTGAGGAACACCGCTATTTACAGAGAAAGAAGAAGAAGTCGCCCCATCAACAATAGCCGTAATGGAACTATTAGAAAGAAAGTTAGACATAAGTAAGCAAAGAGAAGGAGGAAACCCAA
>SEYY01016316.1:0-10503 GCA_009176605.1 Armadillidium nasatum
TATATATTAAAGAGATAGAGAGAGAGAGTATCATTTAAAATATGCATAATGTTTTTTGCAGATATGTTTATGTGCAATACGTTTAGTGAATGAAGCAGAACACGTCTCGGCAACATAACAAAGGAAAGCCCTTAATGAGCCTCTGTTTTAAATTTAAAAAGAGAAAAAGGGGGAAGCAAAAATTACCTTTAATGAAAGAATAATAAACAATTTAAAAGGTTAACTTATATAGGTATTTTAGCCATAAAGTTTTGGAAATTGCCAAAACGATAATAAACTTAATTTTATAGTGGCGGAAGATCCTTTTTCGTATGCGTATGAAAGGTCATAAATTCTGACTTAACAATTTCTGGTTAAATTAAGACCGTATTCCCAATGGAGCCAAAATCTTGATATTTTGCAGTATTCCAACATATGAAGAGTCGCGAGCGCCGATGTAGAACTGAAGAGGGTTCCTAGCGTACACGAAAAGAAAAAGAATACATATTCTTAATGACATTAAAGTTTTAAAAGTCACTAAAAGAAGTAATAAAATCTTGAAAATGATGACAATTTGATCAGCTTACTTTAGAAACAGAAGAAAGATTTTGATTCTCTTCTTTCTTTCGTCTTTCTTATAAAATTTCCTTAGAATGCACATGAGGGAAGAAGACGCCGTGCATATACGTGTTAAATAATTGTGCACAAAAACATGTAGAAGAAATAAATACATGAAGATACGTTCATCAAATTTCAAAAATTGTTGCTGCGGTTGCGCTTGAATTAATTTAAAAACGTACTCAAAAAATGAAAAGCCTTATCTTAAAAAACTCATACTATATAATAATATATATATATAATAATAAAATATAATATATATATATAATATATATAATTCTATATAAGTATATATATATAAATAATAAAATATATTATATTATAATTATATATATATATATATATATATATATATAATATATATATTAATATATATAAATATAATTATAATGTATAAATTAGAGTGAGTCAAAAAAAATTTCAAAAAAAGCACGGTGGCACGGACGTCAGGATGATGATGTAACATATGTGAAATTATAGGGTTGAGCGACCGCCCTCTTACCCCTCGCATATCATCCACCCCTTCTGTAAAATTAGAAATATAAATAACAATACGCCTTCTTACTTTTAACATTAGCTCAAAGTTTGATAATATGGTATTAGACATATTCTTACATACGCATGCATCAAATACATACACATAAATTCCTTCATAAAACAATATCCCCTAACTTTAAGGGAAAAGGAAAAAGAAATCAACAATACTTATAAATTTAAAAATTCCATTTAATTTACTTAACATGTATAAGGATTATAAATATATATATATATATATATAATATAATATAAAATATATATATATATATATATATATATATATATATTACAATTTACGTTATGAATAAAATATAAAAGAAAGTTATTAACATACAAATTTCGAAAAATAAGCAAAAAAAACGAGCTAACTTTTTGACATTTATCTAAATAGGAATTGGGACCATGGGTTTTTGCTGTCGAATTCCTCAAATTCTTTTTCTTGACTGTATTACATTCAAAATATACTCATGTCTGTTTTCGTAATTCTTACTTGTGACGATTGTGTATCTTCATTTACTGCATACTCTACATCTTGGCTTTAGCATGAAAAGAAAGGAGTGTTAATTTTTTCATTTGCAAATTGTTTTATTTCGTCAATTGTTAAATCCTTTGAAACAGGTGGGTGGGTGACTGTCTCCTTTTCCTAATCAATAACTTATGAATAATCATCTGCATTAAAGTTAGTGTTTTAGACAGTTTTAAAACTCTTGCATTGGAATTCCTCGCTCTAGCTTGAATAATTCGTTGAACAACTAAATCTCTTATCTCTTTTTGTTCACTAACATTGTAAGTAATACATTCTCAAGATAAGCGAAGTACGAGTTGTTTCTTAGTACACGCTCCATAATTATAGCAAGTTTTTTGTCCACGTAGTTATTAAGTAGGCACATCAGGATCAAAAATTACGTGCACCATAGCCTAGATGTGACTTTATCCAAAATACCTGGGGAGTAAACTTTCATTTTATGATAAAGATGCTAAGATGTTTTAGAAACGTAAACGTAAGATCTCTTTGTCTCTTGATGAAAGGTCTGGATATTGGCTGATGATGCGATATATTTCCTGATTTTCAACTAACACACATTACATAAAAAAGTTTTTGGAAAGTGCTAATTTGCTTAACGATATATTCGGGGATTTTTCAAGGGCTGTACAAGTTCAAAATCAACTATCTAAAGTTAATTACACTTCTCATTTTTATTTCAATGGTACTCTTAAAATTTGGTCGATCTCTATCAATTCCTCGAATATTCTCATAAAGTTCATTTTTTTTACAGATCGCCACCACTCACGGGCAGAGCCCTTTTCAAGAAGGAGGCACACACAGGGAGAAAATTACTTAAACACACACTAACGCACAACCCTCAGTGGCGAGACTAAGCCTTGAAAATGAAAATTAAATACAGGAAGAAAAATAGATAAATGAAAGAGCCACAGAACAGAGGTGATGGAAAGAAGGAGGCACCACAACGAAACTACTTTCCCAAATTCGTGCAAAAGCACCCTGTGCAACGAGACGAAGCTTGTGGAAGAATGCGAGAGGCCAATTCTCCTGAGCACCTGCCATTTTAGTACCTATAGAAAAGAAATAGCTTGGAGAGCTCCCTTCCTTTGGGTTTCCTCCTTCCCTTTGCTTACTCTTGTCTAGCTTTCTTTCAGATCGTTGCATTTTGGCACTTGTACATGGAGTGACTTCTTCCTCATTTTCTGTCAACTGTGGTGTTCCTCAGGGTTCTGTTTTATCTCCAACTCTATTCTTACTTTTCATTTACGATCTTTTCAAGTGCACTTCTAACTCTGTTTACTCTTATGCTAACGACTCAACTCTACATTCTTTTACTAATTTCAGATCTTCTCCCTCTTTTGCTTCTAGAGTTGCTTCTCGTCTTCAACTTTCCGATTCTATTCTTGCCGATCTGGATGGGATTTCCTGGTGGGGTCATAGAAACCTTGTGAAATTAAACTCTTTAAAAACTCAACTTCTTTACATCTCCCTCTCAAAAACACCTCCAAACTTTTCTATCCTCTTCGATGGCTCTCCCGTCTCACCTGTAAATAACTAACATTCTTGGTCTAAACATAAATGCTAAATTGTCTTAGAAACCAAATATCACTATGGTTGCTAAAGCGTCCTCTAAGAAGCTTGGAGTTTTGTTCAGATTGAAAGAATTTTTTCCTTCTGAACAGTTGCTCCACATATATAAGGGTCTTATTCGCCCTTGTATGGAGTACTGTTCTCACATTTGGGGGGGACTCTGGTTCCTCCTCTCTTCTGGATAGGGTTAAGTCTAAGGCTAAAAGATTAACTAACTGTCCTCTACTTCAAACTCTCTTGACCATCTATCTCTGCGACGTGAGGTTGGCTCACTATCTCTTCTCTATAGGTACTACAATGGTAGGTGCTCGAGGGAATTAGACTTTCGCATGCCTTCGTCCTCGTTGCACAAGGGGTGCCTTGCTCTCGCACAAATTTTGTGTGGTTGCTGAAAGCCCCAGACTTGCCTGTTGTGATGCCTCCTTCTTTTAAGCCACCTTGTTCAGTGGAACTCCTTACCCTCATCTATTTTTCCTCCTGCATTTTATTTTCCTGATTTACCCACAAAAAGAACCAGTACTGCCACCACTTGATGAACCACCTTTAAATCCCACGATCTTTTGTGAAGACATTCGCAGCCTCAAGCGGATTCCACTCTTTTCTGGCCCTTTTAAGATCCCCTTTTTAGTCCAATGACTTTTATTTATTGTGGTGGACGTAGTCTCACCACTACACTCTTTTCATGGTTTTTCCTGAATTCTTTTTCAAACACTATACTTACCAAATCCTTTCATTACTGTTTCAAGACTTCATACTAGCCACATTCTCTATCTCTATCCTAATGGGGTTTAATCTGAATTTTAGAAGAATTTCACAACAAAGATATGCCTGGAAACGAACCATTGCTACCGTCATTCTCCGAACTGAATCCAGAGCCCTTTTGAGAGATTCAAATCAACCCACACTTTTTCTTTGTTCCTTTTAATGGTTTATGTCTGTACTGTAAGGCATGCAACCTCACCTAACCGTCTCTAGTCGCTGCATCATCTCAGTCATATTTTCATTATACTTCATCTCTGAAATTATTTCGTTGGTGTACACATCACTGATGGATGAAACTTCCCGTTCTTACGATTATTGAGATTTTGAGACTGAGCATAGTACTCTCACTGTCGTTCATACTCTTTTCATGAAGGGTTCTGAAGACGGAGTTTCATATTTTTGATGATTCTTCAAAGTTGAAGACCTAGCGACCGGAGGTCTCCTTCTTTTCTTCCTGTTAGAAATCAGAGATCTTATTCTTCCCTTCCTAGATGGTTTTCCTTAACGTATGGGAGATACATTCAGCATCCCTATCTGTTTTCAGTGTTCAAATAGCACGAAACATTACTCTTTCGAATGCCCGGAGGCATCGTTACACACCCACCTGTCTGCCGTATCAAGTATTATCCCTAAGCGAAGGTACAAACCGTGTAACTTTAATATCAAGTTTTTCACCCTACTGACCCAGCTATAGCAGATTTAGTTTAATCTACACAAACTCACACACACGCACACACACGTGAACATATAGGTAGTTATCTACATGAAACGTCTGATAGGATGAGAAGACGATGAAGTCATACGATTGGTTCATAAGATGAAAACTTGCAGTAAATTTATGATGGATATAGCTTATCATAAGCGTAATCAAGTGTGTAACTAAGAAATGCTATACGGGAAGTAAGCGTGTATTTATGCATAACATAAGACAGAGCAATCGTATTCAGGAAAGAAGTCACTAACCACCAGCAGAATGAAAGAGATCACAAGCTTCCAGAAATCACGAAAAATGAAATTCAGGCTTCTAAAACGTACCAGAAGACGTGTGAACGATTGTGCGAGTCATAAGCTAGTACTAGATCCTCCTAGTTAAGCTTAAACAACAGCATTATCTGAGAGTTACTTCCTAATACCTTTCCACTTACGGTTATGTAGTCATTTAATCTGAGAAATGAAGTATAACTAACATCAAATATTCAAAATGAGAAACAGGAAAGAGGATAAGAAATTTAGGTGATATGACATTATCTACAATCCCTAAGAACGGTGCAGAGGTTGGTTGAATGTGATCGAGGGAAAGGACGAGGGTGTATGCGTAATCTCTCAAGGAAAAATTAAACCCCAAAACGGCTACAGGAAAGAGTGAGAAAAAAGAGGGTCCTACGTATAAGCCACCAACTCCTAAAAGGGGGATACAAAGCTCTGAAGGAAGCCCATTAACTCCTAGCAGTGTCAGGAAAGATCATCCGGATTGATATTCAATATAAAAAGTACTCACGAAAGAGCGTGAGAAACTTCTAAGGAGATTCAATATTCAATATGTAACGAACCAGGTTGAGGAATTGGAGCTCTCGATGAGAAGAGTAGGGGAGAAAAGGTTCCGAGAACGAGATCTCTCAACCTGTGCTTAAGTGCTTTTGTGTTTTAAGTCATTGAATTTTTTTGTTTTAAAACCATGAATTTAAGTGTTTTTCTGTTTTAAATAAGATTGTTAATTTAATTGATTTTGTGTTTTAAATCATTGAATTTTAGCGTTTTTGTGATTTAAGATGTTGATTTTAAGTATTTTTGTTTTAAGACCAACGAATTAAAGTGTTTTTTCTCTTTTAAGTCGTTGAATAAAAGTATTTTTTGTGTTTTAAACTGTAAAATTTAAGTGTTTTTGTGTTTTAATTCATTGACTTAAAATATTTTTGTTTAATTCCCATGAATTTAAGTGTTCTTTAGTTTTAAGCACTGAAATTTAGGTGTTTTGTGCTATAAAGCCTTGAATTTAGGTGTTTTTGTGCATTAAATGCTTGAATAGAAAATTGAAACCTTTTTAGAGAAAATAAATATACTTTCGAAAACATAAATAGAAATAAAATGCTAAATGCATAGATGAACCTGGAATCATAGTTATGAAGTCTGATTAGAAAAAGAATTCAGCATTAAAAGAAAACAAATATACAGATGAGATACTGTTTGTACATTATTAAGTCTTTGGTTTGCCTGAATCAGGATGGTGTGGAAACAAATGTATGTAAGAATAAGAACAAAAACCATATAATTGAGATGTCTTCAATAAAAAATGAATTCTGCACTAATTATAAAATGATTCATTAGAAGTAATTTTAACTTTGTGAATGAACTGGGCATTTAAACTCTAATAATGAGATTTCATTTATAATACGGGGATATTTTAAGTAATAAAGTAGTTGTTATGGAATAATAATGAATAAAATATGAAGATTGAGATTCAAACCAGGAAGAAGGGTTGGTTGTGAGGATTGGTAGGGAATAGATAAGCAAAATGGTGTGGCTGTTAGGGCTAAAATTTCAAGAACTTTTTATGTAATAAAACGCATTCTTTTAAAAACAATCTTTAAGTGTTTTCTGCTAAATATAAATAACAATATATATATATATATATATATATATATATATATATATATATATATATATATATATATATACCCTAATCAGTGATATACTTGGATCGTTTTTTGACACGTTCGGCTTGCTCAACCCTGCACTTTGACACCTCCAGCCAAGGAGTCGATCAAAGAAAATAGCTCGACATCAACGCAGACAACCTGCCACCAATTTTAAGGTGTATAGTAATTATCATTTAGTGACAGCCAGTTAGTATTTAACACTTTACTACTATTTTCAGCACTTGACAAATTTCTATGGCGCCATAAGACCAATGGGGAAGGTGAAGTACAAGATCTGCTTGAAAGAGTTCCGTTACTGCACCACATCCAACTGCTACATTAGTGTCATTACCAAAAGCTGCACCACGGGGATTTACGCAGTTATATATATATATATATATATATATATATATATATATATATATATATATATATATATATATATATATATATATATATATATATATATATATATATATTATATTTGCAGTGACACGTCACCCACTCATGTGGCGAAGAAACGCCAGACCAGTATACTGCAAGCCTTTGAGGGCTGGAACAGGTTCAGAGTAAAGAGGATCACCCCTCTGTCTGTGGACCTATTCCCCCAGCAGCCCAAAGAGGCATAGGTTGATCTCTTCATCAAGTAAAACATCCCTGTCCCCTACTCCGCAGCTGTAGAGAGATTATTCTACTTGGACTCTGATATCTTCAGCCCCAAGAGGTTATCCTGACTGATAAGAACTTTCAGAAGCTGGTGTTCAGTAATGGGAATATAATATGTACCTCTTGAAGGAAGTGGCTGTGTCAGAGGGAGGAGGACAACAACAATAATGATGAGTGTATACTTAAGTTAGGTTAGGTCAGATAATGCAAAAATAGGTTACGTTAGATCAGATTCTGTAATAAAAAATAATCATGTATTACCAAATACTTTCTAATATTTCATAAATGATTAAATTCCAATAAAACCATGTTGCCTTTATAACACATTAGCTTATATATATATATATATATATATATATATATATATATATATATATATATATATATATATATATATATATATATATATATATATATATATATATATATATATATATATATATATATATATATATGTGATGGATCGGATGTCATTTTTTTCTAATTTGCGGATGCGGATGTTGAATTTGGAGAAGTGGGATGCGGATGTTGAATTTTCGAAAGTGCGAAGCGGATGTTGAATTTTCGAAAGTGCGGATGCGGATGTTGAATTTGATGAGCATACAAATGCGTATGCCATCACTATATATATATATATATATATATATATATATATATATATATATATATATATATATATATATATATATATATATATATAGGGATGGAGCGATACCAAAATTTTTACGATACCGATACCAAATTACCAAAACCTACCGGTACCGGTATCGGATATGCCATTACTATACCGATACCGATACTTTACTCTTATCCAAAAATTTTGCCGATACCGATACCGATACTGAAAAGGCCGATACCGATACCGATACCGAAATAATAATATACTACTCCATCCCCTTATATATATATATATACCTTTTTTTTCCTTCTCACCCTGACCACCCCTTGTTGAGGCGGCCACACTTCGCTAATGAGCATCCCGCCGCAGTCGGACTCGTCCAGAGATCTTTCAAAGAAGTGATGCCCCAGGAGGTTTTGGGGCGACAGTTGGAGGACAGTCTAAAGAAAGTGATCTACGGTCTCCGGGGCCTTTTGCATCGGTACAAGTGGGATGTTGTTTAATAAATTGAATGGAAGTTGTGGTGGATCTCATTCTATGAGATTGTAAGTTCTTATTGTTGAGTCGGGGTTATTCGGGAGGGGTTCTTAAATGCATTTGAGGCGTTTCATTGATGTGAGTTGTGGTGTTTAGGATGTTTTAGGTGAGTATGTCTGTAAGTCTTTTCCAGTAAGGCAGGCAGACTTGAGGGTACGGTAGGTGAAGAGGGTCTTTTTTTTTTTTTTATCATATTTTTTTATTATTATTATAATATTTAATATATATTTATTATTTATTTTTTATCATTATATATATATTTTTTTATATGATTGTTGAATGAAAGGCATGAGTGGTGAGTGTCCAGGCGGTTTCAGGGAATCTATCTTTTCACCTCCTGTTTCTCTAGTTTTAATAACCTTCTATTCTGTCTTTTTTTGTTTTAGTCGTCTGGCATTCCCCACTCTGTGTGAAAGGGAGTGATTGTGGTTTTGTATGTAAATGGTTTATTATGATTTTTTTTTTTTTTAGGTTAATGATTGAAATTTTGTTTTGTTTGAGTAGATTGAAGAAGTGAAGAAGTATTGCGTGAGACACAGGATTTTCTGGTAAACAGGTACTAATTTTTATAACCTTATTATTATCCTTGTTATTATTTGTTATATGATTATGATGATGGTTATTATTATTATTATTATTATTATTATTATTGAAATTATTAAAATGAAGTGTATTATTATTATTATTATTATTATTATTATTATTATTATTATTATTAATTATTAAAATTTTAAAATTATTATTATTATTATTATTATTATTATTATTATTAATATTATCATTATTATTAGATGTTAAGAAAGAGGGTTTTTCTTTCTTTCCAGCTCAGCTGCACTGTGGGTTGGAAAGAGAAGAAAAACTGAACGGAACTCCGTTCAGTTTTTTTCTGTGACTGGATTTTTTTTGTGACTGAAGTTTTTTTTTTGCTTTCAACAATCATTTTTTGCTTTTTGCTTTTTGCTTGATTTGCTTCCTATGCTTTGATTTCCGTGAAGGCCAACAGTGAATGACTTTATAATATCCGGTTACGGTATGATCTATTAAAAACAGATAAGCCTGTTTACTGTGAAATTTGCATGGTTTGCATTTGAAGGCTATCAATTTTTTTTATACCTACAGAAGAAAAAAAAACATTAATTCAAACAAAGCCACCTTATTATATCTTAGGATTGAGCCAACATTCTGATTGGTTGTGGTCCAGTGCAGAGGAAGATTATTTTTAAGCGTACATTGAAAGAGGCCTGTGTAAAGGGGGGTAAAAATAAATTGGGAAATTGGGAGGGGAAATTACCGTACGGTAATTGTGAAATAAAAAACGTTGTTTTTTTATTATTTTCATTGTTTTTTTTTTTTTTTTTTTTTTTTTTTATTATTATTATTATTATTATTTTTATTATTTTTATACACAATAAATTATTGCATATGCTTTGTTATCTTATGTATTAATATTATTTTATTTTTGTTAATTTATATTTATATTGCATCTTATATTATCGGTCCGATTATTATTGTTATATTTCTACATTTATTTTTTATATAATAAATTATTGTGTTTTGCTTTTTTTTCTTCACTGTCCTTGATAGAGAGCCTTAAATAGTTATTTTTTTTGTAACTGCCACATTTGGCGCCCAACGTGGGGCTCTCTGTCAGGGAGGGTGAGGGATACTGGTGGCGGAGGTGATGGGTACTACTGAGGAATTAAGATTGGAAGTGGAGAGATTGAAAGAAGCGTTGCGTAAGAAGGAAAGAGAGAATGAGAATTTGATAGATGAGTTGAGAGATATGAAAAGGGGAATGGAAGAAATGGAGAAAAGAATGGAAGATAGAATGGTTGCTAAAATGGATGACATTATGCGTGAGAGGTTTACTAGTGAGGTAGGGGCAAAGAGTAAAAGGACCTCTACTCCTAGGATAGACCGACAGAAGACAAAGATTGAAGAACCAGTGAAAAATGGATTGAGTGATGTGGATGAGGATGAGGATGATGAGAAAACGAAAAAGAAGAAGAAAAAGACTTCCAAGCAAAGGAGACATGAAAGAAGAATGAAAGCTA
>SEYY01016318.1:2500-12500 GCA_009176605.1 Armadillidium nasatum
TATTACCTACACTTTTTCTACTTTTCATTAATGACCTTCTCTCTATCACCTCATCTCCTATCCACTCCTATGCTGATGACTCCACTCTCCATTATTCCTTCCAGTTTGAAAAACGTCCCACCCAACAGCAGTTGATAGACTCGAGAAGGGTAGCCTTGGGGCAACTAACCTCTGATCTTTCTCGTATTTCAAATTGGGGCAGAGAAAACATGGTTGTTTTCAATGCCTCAAAAACTCAATTTCTTCATCTCTCCACTCGACACAATCTTCCACACAACTATGAAATCTTCTTCGAAAACACACAACTCAAGCCTTCATCTGTTCTTAATATTCTTGGTGTTTCTTTTTCTCGTGATCTTCTTGAAAGATCACATTACTTCTCTTTCTAAACAAGCTTCTAAGAGGTTGGGTGTTCTGAGGCGCCTTCAGAATTACTTCACGCCACCCCAGTTGCTTGCTCTGTATAGGGGTGTTGTACGCCACTGTATGGAGTATGCTTCGCACATCTGGGGTGGTTCCACACATACAGCTCTCCTAGAGAAGGTGGAGTCAAGGGCATTTCGTCTCATCAACTCTCCTGCTCTTACTAACTCTCTTCAATCTCTTTCTGCCCGCCGAATTGTTGCGTCACTCTCTCTTTACTATCGCTATTACAACGGACACTGCTCTTCTGAACTCTCTTGTCGCATACCTCCTCCATTGAGAAGAGCTCGTGCGACACGCCTTTCTACACATTCTCATCCTTTCTCTGTCCAACTCTCCGAAACAAGACTTAACCGCTATGCTCAGTCTTACATATACTCTACTGGTAAAGTCTGGAACACACTCCCTTCATCTGTTTTCCCAGCTTCCTTTGACTTGCATACTTTCAAACGCCGTGTATCTGGACACGTCGGCCACCATCGACCTTGATAATAGATCTTTCCCAACTCCGGTGGAATTTGGTAGGCCTCTGGCCTTTGCCCACCGGAGGAAACATAATATATATATATATATATATATATATATATATATATAAATATATAATATATATATATATATATATATATATATATATATAATATATATATATATATATATATATATATATATATATATATATATATATATATATATATATATATATATATATATATATATATATATATATATTATATATATGATATATATATATATATATATATCGATTTCTCCTTGCGCATAGCTCCGAATGACTCAGTCGTTAAACGAGTACATCAATAGAGTGCTCTTGCCACTGATGGGAATAATCTCCGGCATCCGTGATAGGCCTGGCCCAGCCAGCGGTATCCGCCGTGGGCCCTTGAAACCCAGGGATCTTCCTCGAAAGATCCCACTGACAGGACTTAGTCCTACCTGGGGGAAGGTGATTATTATATATAATATATATATATATATATATATATATAATATATATATATATATATATATATATATATATATATATATATATATATATATATATATATATATATATATAATTAATTATTAATGTAGTTATAATCTTTTCTTTCTTTTTTTAAATTGCTTAAATACTTTTAATCTTTAATTCATTTTTTTTTAATTTAATTAAAGAAAAAGATTATTAAAATTTTCAATTGAAATAAAATTTTAAATATTAAACTTTTTTTAGAATAAAATTTTGTTATTTAATAATAATAATAATAATAAATAATAATAATAATAATAATAATAATAATAATAATAATAATAATAATAATAATAATAATAATAATAATAATAATAATAATAATAATAATAATAATAATAATAATAATAATAATAATAACAATAATAATAATAATAATAATAATAATATCATTATTATTATTATTATTATTATCATTATCATTATCATTATTATTATTATTATTATTATTATTATTATTATTATTATTATTATTATATTATTATTATTATTATTATTATTATTATTATTATTATTATTATTATTATTATTATTATTATTATTATTATTATTATTATTATTATTATTATCATTATTGATCTTACTTGCGTTTCTGATTTGCATCATATGAAACACCGCCCGGACTGAGCCTCCCGCAGGCATATTTGACAAAATGAATGGCAAGAATTCCTTTTAAATATATATATATATAATATATATATATATATATAATATATATATATATATATTATATATATATATATATATATATAATATATAATATATATATTATATATATATATATATATATATATCAGTAATACTTTTGCAACCATATCTTTGCATATACTTTATTGTATTATTCAGGAACAGTTATTAATTTAATAATAGCATTAACTTATAAATTATGGTATGTTAAAATTACTTAACTCTTTCACGTTTAAAAAATATGACATTTCATTATGTTATAAATTGTTACAAGTATACTTGAATTTGCATAAAATTTTTCCAGAAATATTTTGCTGTTGTTGCTAATAAGTTATCAAATGATTTTGTGATAAATACATTTAATAATAAAATTTAAAGTCTTAATGTATGAGGTCTTCCAAGCAATACAATAGTTCTGAGCAAGAGCTTTTGTGAGAAGGAGAATAGAATCTCCTCAAGAAAACATTGGAAGCCTACAAAAAGCTTGAGAATAAGAGAAAATAAGCCTTCATAGATCTCGACTCAATAAAAGAGAGGAAGCATAGATGATAAAGAAATTATAAGAAGATTCAGAGAATTTCTAAGAAGAAAATTGAAGTTTTTTTTTTTTTAAATAGAAAAAGCAAGAATCGAAAGATAACTGAAACTCTCTTGGAAAATACGAATCTATCACAAAGAAGAATTGGCAAGCAGAGGTACGTAAATACCTCATATAGCGAAGCTTTGAATGAGAGTGTAGAATAAAAATTGAATTAAAAACGCAGAAAAATTGGAGAAAAGGAGAATCAAGCTCCTAGTATTAACTTTACAGTATTATTAAAATTGTATTTGTATGGAAATAAGAGCTGTTTCGAATGTGCATTTCCATAGACACGCTTTTTGATATTAAAGAACTATGAGAATTCCACAGTTATTTTTTACCAGATACGTCTTGTGACTCACTACTTTCATGAAAGAAAAGAAATAGTATACAGAATAGATGTAAAATACCTTCCACAACTAGAAGAGCACAAATGAATACAGGATTTCATGTTCTTTTCGTTTGTAATGCAACACAACTAATATTTAGGAATCATCTTTAATCCTTCAAGGAAAGATTAAAGTTCTTACAGAACTTGCACAATCAGCTTTCAGCTTTCAAAATAAAATAAAGTTTTGTCAAAAAGCTCTGGTAACATACAAATTTTATGACTTTGCAACTTTAAATCAAGAAGAACATTTTTTTAAAGATGTTGAAATTAAAGACAATAAGTTGAAGAAGCAATACAATAGAAACTTTGAATCACTACATAATGACTTTGAAAACAGGTTTAAAAATCTGGAAACGTTAAATTCATGCTATGAATTTCTTGTTAGTTCAATTTTTGATTAATGTCATAAATGATGGATGTTAAATTATTGCACCTTTCGCCTCGGATGTCGCCTCAATTGCAAGAGAGCTTATTGAGCTGTACGAAGATGGAAATTTGAAGTTAATTGACATTTTTGGAATAAATCTCAGAAACAGAGTATCACAATCGCGAGAAAACTGACTCCAACAACTCTCCTCTGTCTTTGGAACAACTTACAGCTGTGATTCTCTCTTCTCTGTAATGAAAGCTGTCTAATCAATATATTGTTTTTCATCACTAACAGACTTCTTACTGAGCTTCTTAGAATCGCTTTGACACTCTACGTTTAGAGATTAGAAATCAAGTTTATTCTGCTTTAGTGAGTTCCACTACTATATAGTTGTATTTTTTTTTTTTTTTGCTAAATATAAATACAATTTTAAAATAAAAATTTCTGTAGCTCTTCTTATCAAAGAACATTCCAACCTCTGATCTAAAATATCTCCATCCCATTGATAAGAGCTATATCTTATTACACAAAAGCTTTTTGAATATTATAATTTACCCAAAAGGAAGGGCGAATTGGAAAAGAAAGAGAGAATTGATTTATTCAAGACAACAAAAGTGGAATCTTTTAGCAACCAATAATAAGATTAAAAAGCTCCAAAATTGCCAAATTAATCTTGTTCTTTCTTTATTATGAAATGGGATTTGATTTGTTGATTGCTATATTATTGATGATCTGACAGCCCTCAACATTAATCACATATCAATAAGATGTCAAGATTTTGCAATAATGGAGAAGAGAAATCATGGTAAATGAAGTCATTCTCCGCTCTCTGACCTTTGCTGATCCCCAGGCAAGGATATCCTTCGTCTACAAGATTTTTAATAATAAAAAAAATAAAAAATAAAATAAAAATAAAATAACATGCAGATTAGATGCATAATAAACAATCTTCAATTTTAATTAGTGCTTTAATACTATATAATCTTTCTTAGAAACATGATAATATATTTTCTATATACATTTTATTTCAACTTTCTTTTTAAATTTTTAATACCTTTAATGCTTATTTCAATATAGAAAGTGATGTTGAAACAAAATGAAATTAAAGCAAAATGGTAAGTTTATATTATTATACATCATGCATGCGAAGATGATTCAATTTTATAAAAATGACAGAAAATTAATCATCCGTCTGCAGCTTACTATTCTGCTTCAAATCTAAGGAAAAAATACCTCATACTCAAAAGAATTATTAATATTATTAGTAGTAAGGATATCAATTTCGGAGGGTGCCAGATTTAGCTACTTTTCAAAAAATCTGGCAACCTGCCCCTAGGCCAATTTCAAAGGGTTGAACCCCCCAAAATGGGGTCAGAAAAGAGCGTGAGGTCAATTTGAGCAGAGTGATTTGCTTTGCAAATCAAAATCCCGTTTGGCTTAGGTTGCCAGATTTTTCGAAAAGTAGCTAAATCTGGCATCTGTCGAAAGCACGTGCTATACTATTATTATTATTATTATTATTATTATTATTATTATTATTATTATTATTATTATTATTATTATTATTATTATTATTATTATTATTATATTATTATTACTATATTATTATTATTATTATTATTATTATTATTATTATTATTATTATTATTATTATTATTATTATTATTATTATTATTATTATTATTATTATTATTATTATTATTATTATTATTATTATTATTATTATTATTATTATTATTTATTATTATTATTATTATTATTATTATTATTATTATTATTATTATTATTATTATTATTATTATTATTATTATTATTATTTTATTTTTATTATTATTATTATTATTATTATTATTATTATTATTATTATTATTATTATTATTATTATTATTAATAACAGTATTATTATTATTTTTATTTTTATTATTATTATTATTATTATTATTATTATTAATATTATTATTATTATTATATTATTATTATTATTATTATTATTATTATTATTATTATTATTATTATTATTATTATTATTATTATTATTATTATTATTCCTTCTTTTTCTTCTTCTTCTTCATGACAGTCACAACAAACTGCCTAAGCAACTGCGCAACTCCCTTTAAATACACAATAATACTTACGTAGTTAGCTAAATCTTCGTTTATATTGACAAAAAGAGAATAGAAAGATAAGCAGAGACCTTTGAGGAAGATGTTTTTCGTTGTGCACAAAGAAGAGGCTATAACGTTGGCAACTACACCTAGGTTCCGAAATTCCCACAGACCCATTTTGTCAGTTACTTTCTGAACGTCGAAATAAATAAATAAATAAATAAACACACACACACACACACATATATATATATATATATATATATATATATATATATTTATATATATATATATATATATATATATATATATATATATATATATATATATATATATATATATATATATATATATATATATATGACAAATTTAAGTAGGATTATAATATTGATACTAAATATCAATGCTGCATGAATTTTTCGTTATACCTGTTTATTTTTAAAATAAGCTGACAAGGAGCATTACCATATATATATATATATATATATATATATATATATATATATATATATATATATATATATATATATATATATATATATATATATATATATATATATATATATATAGAAGATGAATAAGGATAAAAGTAAGATATTCCTACCTCAATAATATCAACAAATGGACTAAATACTAAATATAGTCCAAATGAATTCGTGAGGTAGCTCACTGGTGATAGCAGAACACCAACTTTAATCTGTTAATGGAAAAGAAAAGAAAATTAAAAATTGTTTCAAATTAAAATTCTGATGTTTTATCTAATATCCATTTAATTATTCATTTATCCTTTTAACTTGAGAAGGAGTGAAAAAAAACCTTGGAAAGTGGGATAGTGTCATCATTTTAATTAAAGTTAAGATTTTTTCATATTCTCCTTGTATTATAGTTAATTAATTACGTATATATATATATATATATATATATATATATATATATATATATATATATATATATATATATATATATATATATATATATATATATATATATATATAATCTTTCGCTTCTTCTCTTTTGTATCTTTTCTTTTTCTGTTTTCTTTTTTTGAAAATTATTTTAAAAGAAAATTTGAAAATATTTTCCCTCGTGAAATTGTCAGAAAAGAAAACAGTTTTTTTTCGAAATGGAATTGTCCTGCAATCCCTGATGTATCCTTATGCCGTATTACGTTACATCCTTTTCACAGAAGGATGTTAGAGTCAGGAACTTCCCTCCTTCGGTTGTTTTATTGATTTGCTCCTTCTTCCTGATAGCGTATATTAACTCCTCCAAGGTTTATTTCAGTTTACCGTAGAAGACATTTCAAATCCGATGCAATATTTGGTCCTCTCACATTGGACCAATGAAATTTAAATGTGGAAACCTCCCCTTTAAATGAGCATATATCATACGTTACTGGACAATTTTTTTTTCAAATACTGAATTCGTTCTTTTCTGATAATTACAGGAGAAGAAAAATTTTTCAGATTCTTTTTAAAATATTTTTGAAAACTAAAAAAGTTAAAAAAATAGGAAAAAAAAAAACTAATAACTTATGATTCTAAAAATTTAATTTTCAAAAATTATTCAGATTCTTTTTAAAATATTTTTGAAAAAATAAAAAATAAAAAATTAAAAAAAAAATTTTTTTTTTTTTTTTTTTTTTTTTTTTTAATTTTTAAAAATTTTAACGTATAATAAATAATTTAAAAACAAAATTTTTAAATAATATAAATAATAATAATTAAAACAGTAATAATAATCATACTACCACTACTACTACTACTACTACTACTACTACTAATAATAATAATAATAATAATAATAATAATAATAAAACTAGAAATAATAATAATATTTATTAAAATATTTTCAGAGAAAATATTACCCCTCTTAAATTGCTTACACTTCTAAAAAGTTCTTTACAATAGAATAAACCCCCACCTACACACCACTCCTGAGTTTTTACTCGAAAAAGGACATATTACCCCTTCCCACTTGAAATTTCTTTAATAAATAAAAATAAATAAATAAATGAATAAATAAATAAATAAATAAATAAATAAATAAATAAATGAAAATGAAAATATAAATAAAATAGGCAAATTTTTTAAAAATATTTGCACTGATTACAATACCTTATCATTATATTCTGGTTTATCGCTTAACAACCCGAGTAAAATTGGGGATCCAAGACTGTATCCAATGTAACTTAATTTCTCTTCTTTGGTTTTGTTGAGGATAAAATCGATGCTGGAGGCGAGGTCGTAATAACCCATTTCATGCCAACTAAAAACATTTCAAGTTTTCTCACTTATAATGATGATGATAATAATAATAATAATAATAATAATAATAATAATAATAATAATAATAATAATAATAATAATAATAATAATGACGACATTATTATAATTAATTTATTTATTAATTAATTCAAATTATTATTATTATTATTATTATTATTATTATTATTATTATTATTATTATTATTATTATTATTATTATTATTATTATGCTATTTATTATGATATTATTACATTATTATTATTATTATTATTATTATTATTATTATTATTATTATTATTATTATTATTATTATTATTATTATTATTATTGTTTAATCATAATTTTTTTTATGCATTAAGAGACAAGTGAGTTAACTTAGTGAGAGACTACAAAGCGACGAACCTGAAACTCCAGAATTCTTTTTTGCTTGGCGACAAGTAAAGATGTTTCCTTGAGTAAAGATTGCCTCTCGAATTTGGCATCCAAACGTCGTAGCCCTGGTCAGCCATGATAAATCCTAATAAAATAAGTAGCAAATAATAATAATAATAATAATAATAATAATAATAATAATAATAATAATAATAATAATAATGGTAATGATAATGATAATGATGATAATAATAATAATAATAAAAATAATAATAATAATAATGATAATAAAATAATGGTTATTATTATTATTATTATTATTATTATATATTATTATTATTATTATTATTATTATTATTATTATTATAGTATTTAAAATATTTTCAAAGAATATATGACCCCTACTTAATTATTATTATTATTATTTTATTACCATTATTATTATTCTTATTATTATTAATGTTATTATTATTATTACTATTATTACTATTATTATTATTATTATTATTATTATTATTATTATTTTTATTACTATTATTATTATTGAATAAACGAATAAATAAATTGATCTTAAGAATTTTAATTACTTGTTTGTTTAATATTGTTAATTGTGTGGTTGGCAATGTTTTATTTTAATTTTCATTTATTATTATTATTATTATTATTTTTATAATTAGTATTATTATTGCATAAGTTGTAATAACCTAGAATGCTAGTGGTAGTATCTGTAATTATAAGTGTAGTACTTGAACAAATTGTTTGACAGTTAATTAATAATAATGCAGTGTGAGACACACTCATCAAAAATATTGAGATAACCTAGAATTAGTTATTTTAGGTGTAATAATTTAGAAGGGAAGTAAAGTTTAACTAATCTGTTATTCATTTTACAAAATTATTGCTTGAAGTAAACGTTTAAGTAAGCAGAGTAGAACAAAAAATAACGATTATAATTGCTAGAAATGTCTACCGGTAGCTATATTTCAAATAGAGTATAAAAAAATTTCTGATCCGATCTAATATACTAGAATGATTGGAGATTGATTGATCCAAGGCCTACTCGATGCATCAACAATTTGCGTTTGTGTAAAGAGAGTATCTTTTTCTAAATGAGAACATTTACGAGCAATCATTGATACTGAGACGGATGGATTAAGATGTTGACAGACAGTGGTCAATAATTAAACGTAAAAAGAGAATATATATAATAAAGTCCACAGGAACGCAATTGTTGATAGATTTAAAGGATGAATGGTGGCTTTTACAACAGTTACTTCAGAGTGACCGGAATGCAGATCAGAGACAAAATTATAAAGAGAAGAATAGATAAAGACAAAGAGAAGTTTAGGTATAAGAATTTTGTCCCAGAATCAGTCGAAAGTTTTCGACATGTCCAATGATGCAGCAAAAATTTTATGAAAATTCAAAAAACAGAGAACCAAGAGTTAGAGGGAAAGAAAATATTCCTAACTTTAGTTTCATTATAATCTGTAAGAAAGCATAGTGCTGATGAGAGATAAAATTTGAAGAATTAAAAGTTTCCAAATTTTCTATATAGTCTTTGAGATGGTCAAAAGCTTTAGAAATTATGGAGAAATGGCGCAGAGGTAGAAGGTGATCACTCTCTTTGCAAGATGGAAAGACCCAAAGTAAGGTACCATCTTGAAAACATAAGTTTGGTGAAATACCTAAGAATTACCTTCAGGACCAAATACTTCCTTAGTACTACAGACGAAGTTACTAAGTATTAAGTTGGTACTACGTTTACGAAAAGCAAAAA
>SEYY01016321.1:0-5000 GCA_009176605.1 Armadillidium nasatum
GCTGTCAAGGAATTATCGGCTTGCTCTGTCGCCCAGCTTTCTTTTTTTCTTCAAATTCTGCAACATTCATGGTATTTATTAGACTTTTTAATTTGTTGAAATTCATATCTTTCCTTCTCGAGACCTTATTCTTGACCAGAGCTCAGCACGCTTGAGCCCTCCGACAGCAAACCCTTCTCTGTTCCCTCTAATTATTTCTGTCTTCAATTTTCAGTCATATTCCATTGTTGTGCATATGTGTGCAATGACTTTGTTTTCATGTTTTTTATATTGTGTCTTCCGAATTTTCAACCTTGGGACAATAAGGAGCTCTTACTAATCTGTGACAAAATTTAATGTGTGCTCTTTATTTATCTCATAACTCTACTGATAATTTTATGCTCTTCCTTTAATTATCTAAACTCCAAAATAGAGAACGTTCATCTCGTTTCATTGAAGTCATCATTTAGGGTGATTTCAATGAACACCACAGCCAATGACTTTCGTCTAATTCTCAAGAAACAGCATGTAAATTTCTTTCATTTGTCTATCCAAAACAACCTTGAACAAATAACGCGGTTCCCTACCAGTATCCCTGATCGCCGTATAGAGACCAGTCTAGCTTTTCTGACATTTTTTTAATTTCTATTATTTCTCCTTATACTCTAAAACACTTTCCTTCTCTGGGTTCCTCCAATCATCTTTTTATTTTTTCATCCTGTTTTACCTCTTTAAGTCTTTCGTATTTAAACTGCAGTAACTCATGCAGTTTACAATTCATCCCAGAATCGTGCAAAATCTATTCTTCTGAAATTAAAAACTCTGTTTTCGGCAGAAAATGCAATAATCTTTCTGGTTCCTCTTTTTCAAGATTTTCTGGAATATTTACAGAGCAAATGTCAACTCCAACTTTGCTTAATTCTTCCTCTTTTTCTCCTCTAGTTTCTTCCGACAACATCACAATTTCTCACCTTCTGTTGGTATCCAACTTGAGGTACTTAAAAATATTTTTTTTGAGAATACACCCTGCCTTGGTAAACTATTTTTTCTATGCCTATCAACCTCAACCACTCCTTCCTGTACTAGAAGTTTGCTCTCATTCAATCTGGGCAGAAGTAAAGGAAAACCTCTTAACCCTTTAGCAATCTTCCTTTTGCTTTTCGAATGTATTTTAATATGAAGATTTGGAAACACTTTAAATCTCCTAACATTATCTCCGTTTTTTTTTTTTTTTTTTTTTTTTTTTTTTTTGTTAGGCTTTTCTAGGAAGAGTTTTTCTAATGATCTTTCTCTTCTTTCTGGTTGTTATTTTCGTGTAACATAGGATATATCGAAAGCTTTCGATGACTTTCAAAAAAATGTACTAAAAATATTTAGGATAAAAAAGTCAGTGGGGCTAAGATGAGAATTAGTAAAAAGTCGAAAATTCAGAACGATTTCTAAATTAAAATCCGAAATGCTAAAAAACGGCGCTTGAGATCATGCAAATCAAGGTAGCTAATAAAAACAAAAAAAGGAAATGTGTTTCAAATTCTCCCTTTAGAGAACACGAGAGAATGAGAATAGCAGCGATTAATACGGTAATCAGAAAGCTGAATATAGAAAGAATGTGACTGTTGATAAAAGTAAGTTATTCAATCTCTCCTCAAAAGAAGTGTAAGTTCAGTCTAAGTTAAATCTAAGTTAAGTCAAAGCTCATTGTCATAACAAGATAAATATGTCAATTTCTTTACCATGAAGTTGGGAAGAGTGAGCTTTAAGAGTTTGAAGTTTTTTGAAGTGCTACAATGGGATAAAGAATGTCTCATTTTTGGCTTTGTCTAACTCTTCCAAGTTCTACCAAATTAAAAAGATAAATAAGTAAGTATTAAAAATACTAAACAGTGTCAAAAAATTCATATTCACGTTCTTAAATGACAAAGGATGACGCTGATAAGTATCGTTACATAATAATCAGTACCCTGCAAAAAATGTCGCAACGAATCGTTGGGACAAGTGGCAAAATTGTCACAATAAAATTTTCAAAAGATAAAAGACAGATTAAGCATAAGAAACTCGCTTCACCGATTATATTTTCTAATAAGAAAATAACTGAAAAAAATTTGTTGATATTTTTGCCACATGCCCCAACGATTCGTTGTTAGGACAATTATTGTAGTGTAGGGTTTTCCCAGCACAACCCCAAGCCTAGAAATCGTGTACTATATATATATTATATATATATATATATATATATAATATATATATATATATATATATATATATATATATATATAATATATATATATATATATATATATATATATATATATATATATATATATATATATAATATATATAATATACATATATATTATATAATATATTATAGTATATAAAATTATAATATATAATAATAATATATAATATATATTATTAATATATATATATATTTATATATATATATATATATATATATAATATTATATATATATATATAATATAATATATATATAATATATATTATAAGATTTTAATATTATAGATAAATTAATTTTTACAGGATTTCATATGTTATAAAATTCTTTTAATGGACCTTTAAGGAGCGCTTGTTCTCTATTGAAGTTTTTTTTTTTTTTTTTTTTTTGTTTTTTGTTTGTTTTTTTCTTCTTGCGAGTTTCCATTCACATTTCCATTCCCGTTTCAATTCTCATTTTCGTTCTTATTCCCATTCCCATTTCCATTCCCGTTCCCATTCCCATTTCCGTTCACGATCCCATTCCCATTTCCTTTCCCATGCCCATTCCCATTCCTTCTATAAACCTAAGAAATATTTTAATTATAGATTCATTTTCAACGTTGAGGTAATTTGAAGCTGCAAAAGATAAAATGTTCTACATAAAGATTAATTTTTTTACCTTATTCGGTGTTACTATAGCGTACAGACTTCATTTGTGATTACTCTATGCAAATGCATGGCACACGAACATGTGTATACCGTTGGCTCCCACCTTCTTAGTTCTAGATCCGTAAGTGATGGGAAGAGGAATGTAAGCCTCGAGAAGATTGCACTTTAACAGCTTTAGTTCACTGCAAAAATTGTCCTAACGAATCGTTAGGACAAGTGGTAAAAATCTCACAGCAAATTTTTCAAAAGAGAATAAACATGGAAAATAGGAAAATACCTGAAAAAATTTGTTGTGACATTTTTGCCACTTGCATCGATTCATTAGGACAATTATTGCAGTGTACGGAATCAAATTTTGTGTTTTGGGGCAAATTTTACTGGTAAAGTAACCATCTCTGACGAAAATGCTCCATTAAAAAGAGCCAAAAGTGTCACAACGAATTTTCCAATTATTTTCTTATTAGAAAACTAAACCGGTGAAGCTACCTTTTTATTTGAATTATAATCTAATACTTTTTCGGCGTTGAAATTTTTGTTGTGAAATTCGTTGGGACGTTTCCTTTTACTAGGCATTTATTCCTCTTATTCCCATTATACAATTTATATGTAACGTTTCTTCAAAAAATATGTACGAAGCCACGATCGTTTTCGATACATACGACCTTTAGCAATAAGAAGAGCAATTTATTACCTTGTATTCCTTATTTTCTCAATTATATTTCATTTCTAATTCACTGCAAAACTGTCTTAACGAATCGTTGGGACATGTTGCAAAAATGTCACAATAAAATTTAAAAATTAAAAATACATGTTATGCAAACGAAAGCAGCTTCACCGATCCTTTTTTTATTTTATTATTTTATTTTATTTTTTTGTAATAAGAAAATTATTGAAAAAATTTGTTGTGCCATATGTTCCAACGATTCTTTAGGAAAATTTTTTGTAGCATTTAGAAAATGAGTTTGTTTCTTTATTCGTCTTATGCAAATGTCAAAACTACATAAGACTTCCTGTTCAGTACAACGCTTATTTTGCATATCTAATATCTGACCTTCATTTATCCTAAATCGCTCCTTTTTCTTCTTTATGGTTATTTAAAACTAAATAAAATTACTTGTAACATGTGTTAGACTTCCTCTTTCTTTCCTATTAATTAAGTTAAAAATCATTATTTACTCCATTTATCTCTTACCTACCTTTATTACTTACTCTTAAATCTAAAAGCTATCTATCTATAGATATATACTATCTATCTGCATTGTAGACTTCTAAAGCTATAATTCATACGCTTCTCAATTAAAATTCGTTAATACCAATTCATATATAAATAAGTGATGAAATGCAATGATATATAAATCTGGATAACAGTACTTTTTGAATTTTGGTGACGATGACGTAATTTCAAGCAACCACAGTCTGTGATTGGTCAATCGATTTAAATCTGACAACTTTCATAGGGAAGCGCTGAAAATAGATGACGTCACTATGGCGTTTCTTCGTCTATTTGAATTTGTCAATTAGCAATCTACGTTAATATTTATGGCAGGCAAAACTGCTTTTCGATTTAATTGCACTGCAAAAATTGTCCTAACGAATCGTTGAGATAAGTGACAAAAATATCAACAAATTTGTTCAGTTATATTCTTATTAGAAAATAAATCGGTGAAGCGACTTTCTTTTGCCTAACTTGTCTCTTCTTTATTGAAAATTTTACTGTGACATTTTTGTCACTTGTCCCAATGATTCGTTAGGACAATTTTTGCAGTGTACTTATAATATCTATACTTTGGTAATACGCATCATATCTTTTATTATAGTTTATCTTTTACCATATAGTTTAACTACCTATGTTATTTATTAGGTAGTCTTATTCTATCGTCCATTTACATACACGGCAAAAATTGCCCAAACAAATCGTTGGGACAAGGGGCAAAAAATATCACAAAAATTTTCAATTTTTCAATAGAGAAAAGATTTTTTTTAAGTAACTTAATCCCTTTGGCTTACATTTTTTTGAATGTTCAATTTCTTTGACTGTAGAGTTTCGAATACCACGAAACAGTTTTTCTTGATTTTCAAAATTTTAATTTAATTAATTACTAATTTACCGTAAATTAAATTTTTTTTGGCTTAT